>CM074781.1:24519851-24573316 GCA_037355745.1 Pseudo-nitzschia multiseries
GAATACAATACAGATTAGGAGAGTCCTCCTCCTTTGCCTGTGCAAGGAATGGATACAGGTCGTCAACTAAAGTTCACTCAGAGTTCCAATCAATTTGCAATACATACAAAGTAATGGTAGCCCTGCTAATGGAAAGATAACAAATCAATGTGACGTTACAGAAGCTTTGACAATAGAATGCAGAGATAAGAACCCAGCACAAGTTGTAATTCGGAAAAAAGGACACGAATGTTTCGATGATCGTTCACCCAGTAAATCTGGATATGGATACCAATCTACGACTGTATTATTGACTGGAGACCGCCCAAACCAGAAAGGATCAAGGTTGGTAGATTAGACTTCAGTCTTATGTCAATGGGGGGTAATGTTTCCAAAAATTACTTTCAAGACTTGGAGGAACAATCTATGAATGATAAATGGTTGGATCCTTTTTTGACTAAAACAATTCGACCTTCTTTTATCAAATCACGTCTCGGCAGTAAGTGTCTTGTGGACATAAGTACAGAAATATATGGGTTCAGTGTTACTATTGCTGTCAGAATACATCCGAAGTGCAATAAAAAAGATACAGAAACCGCGATTCGAAATTGATAGTTGGACTTTTTACAACAAGGTTGACCTTCATGAGTGTAAACAAGGATTGGCGGTTGTCGACAAATGTGTTCTACGGCTAGGTACCTCCATCAAGGGTGATCACAGGCTTGAAATCACACTACCAAAACCAGAAAAGATTTTAATGTCGCCGGTGTTCGGTCATACCTTGGAAAGCAATATGGACATTGCTTACCATTCTTGTACTAAAACTGGTTTGAGCTGTTATTCAATATGCTATTCTTCTGGTGCTGAGTACTCTGAGGAACTATCTCTTCCCCAACCAGACAAAAGCACACTGATGCGGCTATACTTTCAGTGTAACCGAGCAGGCCTGTTGGCAATTTTATCATTTTTCCATATGTGTCAAGAGGAAAACAAGGAAAACCCAGCCTTGGAACCTGTATTGGTTGATAGAGAACTTGCTCACTGCTTTGGTGTTTTTCTTCATAGGCAGAAACATGCAAACACCTTAAACAAAAAGCGGAGTTTTTCGTCAAGGTTTATTGAAAAGGTTGCAAGAAAGTCGTGGCCAAATGTTTGTTGATATATTCAAGGAAGGTACTGCCAAAAATTACCAAACACTATATGACAGATCTTGTGCTAGTGGACTGCCAAAAACAACGTGGGATAGGCTACAAAACTTTTGTTGATGACTATCGGGCTTTAGATTTTTCTGCACCTATAGATATGGCTGATGCATGGTTGAGCAGCTACACTATTTCTCTTGGTGCTTCATGATGTCTATGCCCGCCTCACAGAGGGTACATATATTTTATCCAATGTACTACAAGTCTTTATCCAGTGACAAGGAAGAATATAGGAAATCAATTAATTTTGACTTCATCATGACTCCAAAAAGAAGATTGTACATTATTCCTCTTAATTTGGCGGGTGGATCACACTGGGCAGTGAATCTGGTGTTCCATGCATCCAATGGACATTATTCCACTATCCAATTAGATCTGGAGGGAGATCCAAAAGGCAAGTCAACGGGCACACCAAAGACTACACCCAAGAATAAATTGAAGGACACTAAATCACCTAAAGCTCTGTTGAATCTTGGGTATAGTAGTACGTCATCAAATGAAAAGGGGCCTTCTGCAGAATATGTAGCGGAGATCAGTACATTACATTATGATGAAGAAGGACTAACAAATCCAATTCCGACAGAATACTCTTAAATAAACATAAAAAGAAAGGTGCAGCAGTACCGAATGTTTGGAAAAAATCACTTCGACAGTCAAATACGTTAAAAAATAAATGAAAACAAGCTTTTGTTCCAGATAGCAATCCAAAATGTGATAACAGCAATTTAATTAGAGTTTGCTCAACAATCTGATTAATGGAACATTGTCATATTCATCGTCGTATTGTGGATCATTGTCTAGAATGTTCATTGGGGACTCTTTTCCAACCTTGAGGATGACCAATTTCACTGGGTTCATTTTCAATATCCGTATTGTTTGAATTCACATTTACTTCTACAATACCGCAGTGGGACAATTGAGGCTCCCTCCAAAACTGACCACCCCTCCTTTTTTTCTTGTTCTCAAGGTGCCCAGCTTGTTTCCAAAACGAATTCCAGGCCTCCGTATTCTTACGGTTGGAGATATTGTTTTTTGAATTCTTTTTTGAGTGTGCCATGTCCTCTTTGTGGATCTTTATTACTTCTGCAAAGGAGGCCGGATCCATGCAATGTCGTGTTGAATTTTTTTCGTTTCTTATTGCAAGACACATGCTTGGATAAGCTTTTTGTATGACATTTAACGAAAACTACTTTTCGGTTTTGAGACAAGACTGGACGCACTGGTAGATGCGATGTTTTGTTTCGTTGTGATATAATGCTCTGCGGAAGATTGCTGACATCTTTTGGTTGGGAAGATGACATGATTTGACCCGGCATTCATTGAATAGATAGGTAATAGTATGTGTGTGAGTAGTGGAAGGGGAAGAGAAAAAGAAAACATAATGATTGCCATTCATTATTTGACGGCGTATGTAAAAAACGGACCTGACAATAGGTTCTGAATAGCACGACTTACAATTGGACCTGACAATAGGTTCTGAATAGCACAACTGACATAATTGGACCTGACAATAGGTTCTGAATAGCACAACGGAAAGTTATCTCTCCAAAAAAAATTATCCAAAAAAATATTGGTGATGGACATGCCATCCATGCCTATTGCGTAATATGTAATGATACAATACTACATAACCTTTAACGACTAGCGCAAAGGACAGAAATGGACCTGATAATAGTCTCCAAATAGGGCAACTGAAAGAAATTGACCTGATAATAGGTTCCAAAAACCACGACTGGCAGAAATGGACCTGATAATAGGTTTCAAATAGCGCGTCTGACAAAAATGGACCTGATAATAAGTTCCGAAAACCACGACTGACAGAAATGGACTCGACAAAATACCGGTAGGTTGACGACTATTGTGACTTTTTGTTTCAAAATATTTTTAAGATTTAGGCTTAGGGTTACAGAGGTGCACAGTGCACAGTAAAATTTAATTGTTACACATTCACTGGCTTTATGGTATGGTTGGTATGGTCAGTGTATCCATTCATATCAGGACCAGCATAACTAGGTCATCAGTCAATGTATGGGAAGATATCTTTTAATCTGTTGATAACATAGAGAGGAGGCTTTGGACAACCACAAACCCGTCCGTGTGATTGAATTGCAAATTTTGACAAGGTAGCACCAAATTTCCTGCGTTGCCTATTTGTATGAAAGCCCTTCCAGCAACCTCTGAAGACACGATCAATGTTATCCAAAATAATAGGACCGTTCACAGACCATAGACAGTAATCTTGGTAACAGAGACAACACTCTATGTTGACTTCATGAACAAAATCAGTCAGTTTTTCCTTTTCACCGGGTAAGAAATTATTATTCATTGCCGTGTCAATACATTTGGTAGTCATCGGGTAGAATATAATCAACCCGGCGTTCTGGCTGAGTTGCTGCAAAATGCCATTGCGCACATCTGGCCAAAAAGGGAATATATAGGCAATTTCATTCCAATCGGTCACCTCTAAGTCTGTTACAGAAGATAATTGGAATTCACCAATTTCAGGCACTAACTGAGCTGGCTTGTGGTACCAGTAATGTACAGCAGCCAGGTCATATAGAAGGCGAAAGTCTGATGTGTTGTGTTTTATATGTTCTTTCAATTTTGTTTCCAGTATGCTGTAGTGGTCACACAACATGAAAGATTTACAATTACTTATGTTCCATACATAGTTGCAATACAAACATACACCAGAGGCAGATATGGTCTGCTCGGTAACTAATTCGGATTTCTGACACTGGTACAAATTTTGACAAATATTGTAAACAATGTGTAAGGAGCAACTGACTGTAGATGACCTGATGATAAACAAGGAGGATTGACTGTTATTTTGGCGGTTACATCCAGGAATGCTTTGTTCGTTGAGAAAATGTACCACAGTTTATATGCCGACTTGGAGATATCGATGTTGAAGACAAAGTCAGTGAATAAGCGAGTAAAGGTTAACCCATTGCAGTCAAATGTGTTGTGGAAAAGAAAAAAAACGGTTCCATCCTGGTCGTACTGGTTGTCAAACAAAAATGGCAATGGAACGTAGAGGACATCATAGCTAATAAATATCCCAATGTAAACTAATTCCATTGAGTGGTGTCGTCAGGGCTGGCAAAGTGGGAATGGAACGTAATGTGCATGTCAAAATGATGATAATGACATACTTACATATCTATGGTGATGCTATGAGAAAGCAAAAAATATGGGAAGTACAGGCATGCAGGCCGGGATTATTGGAAATAAATCCTGTAATTACTCAAAAAGGAATAAGAAAAACTAGTGCAAGTCAGTCATGCTTGTGATATAAATGAGATAAATAAATATATAAACTGATAGTCAAACATTCAATGATTCGTATTAATTAACGTAGTTATGATAAGAGGAGGGGCATAGTAAAAAAAAGATGGACAGAAAATAAAGCACACACGGCTTGGTACAAGAAACGGGCAAAAGATGGCAACAGAAAAAACCCAACGCAAGGTTGTTGCCATGTCAAAGTGGGTGCACGTAAGTTGACACCAACATGAAAGAATAAAGGTATAATAAGAGCTCAGAGGACAAATAACTCAAACAAATATTAAAACAAGAGAGAAACCAGAACGATACAATAATAGTGTGTTGAAGCCAACCAAAAAAACGGATAATTTAGTAACGGTAACAGTATCATCAATTCATTCAGTGAAGAAAAAGTAATATGACGAAACTCCAACGATTGATTGGGAAGCAAATCGGCAGACTGTATTTACACAGGAAACCATATATTGTGCAGGACGGATCAAATAGAATATAAAATGTTTGACAAAAAGGGTGAAGCAGATATTACTCTTGCAGAAGTACTCCAATACAATGAATCAACTAGGCTGAAGAAAAGTGAAATAGAAGAATGAGAAACAAATCGGAAAACCGGAGGATGATTTTCAAACAGTTGCCATGATGCAAAGCATTGAAGAAATGAAAGATTGCAAGAAGAAAAATTCTATGACCTCCATTATAGAACACATTTCAGCAAAGAAATATATCCCACAAACAAAAGGAGCGGAATCTATCTTCAAAGTATTGGAAACTTATTTCCAGTACATGAGATTGAAGCATCAGTATCAACTACCGACGGAAATTTGGATGAAGATTGCAGTAACGGTTGTTTTTTCCTCCCAAAAAAAATGACCCCAGATAATCTTCCGGATAAAAAGATAGAACGGCTGGGTAGAAAAAAAAGGAATTACAAAGAATCTAGTTCCGATGACGATTCAAATGAAAATGGAAACGCGGAGGAAGAAATAATGAGCAGCAAATAAGGAGATTAATTTCGAGAGGAAATAAGTTCTCGTAGGGAGCAAGAGGATAAGAAAAACGAAAAGGAAGCGGCAAGTGAAATGGTCCCAATTGAAGTTGCAACAGATCCAGCATTGCAATTGGGAGATACGGAGAATATAGAAGAGAAAGCGGCAAAAGCAACGGACCCAATTGAAAACAATGAACGGGAAGAAAAAAAAAAGACATCGAAAGATTATTTACCAATGTTGCCATCGTGGTTGTAAAAATGAATAGTGAATGTGAGGGAGGAAGAGGATAAGAAAAACAGGCAAATTGTATGGCTCAAATTGCAGTTGCAACAAATCCAACATTACAAGAGGACGATACAGACAAAAACCAAGAGGCAGCGGCAAATGATACAGATCCAATTGCAGTTGCAGTGGAATGTACCTTACAAGAGGACGGTACAGAGAATATGGAAGAGTAAGCGGCAAATGATACAGATACAATTGCAGTTGCAGCGGATCATGTCTTACAAGAGGACGGTACAGAGAATATGGAAGAGTAAGCGGCACATGAAACAGACACAATTGAAGACAAAGAACGCAAAGAAAACAAGACAACATGGAAAGATTATTTACCAACATTGGTATAATGGTTGGAAAAATGAATGATGAATGTGAGAACAAATGTAAATTGTACGATTAATCAACCGGAGATTAAATGAAAACAAAGAAAAAGAATAATGGATAATAATATGACTTCTGTCATATAATCCGTATAAGGTAGACAACGATTGTCAGAAACAGTAAAGTAATGAATTATAATTTTAATATGATACATGATGCATGAAACCAAAAAATTAGATACAGTTCTTCTCAGATAATGTCCGAAAGACAGAAGTTACGGGAAGTCGAGGTGGAAGGTGAGGGGGGAATCATTTGCGTGTTGGAGCTGGATACTGCAACAGGGATATTGTTAGAGGAGGAGACGGAGGATTGAGGCGCATCATTTGTGGCAATAGTTTGTTGAGGTTGATGTTGAGGTACATAACGAGTTGGTAGAAATTCATTTCTACTAAGGATGGAAGAAAATTGCGATATTGACCGACAGACTCGGAAACATATGGTAACCATTTTGATTTGCATTGAGGACATGTATGGAAGTCATGGTATTTGTGAGAATGATGAGAAACAGAGGTAACAAATGTTACAGATAATCAGACAAGAATGAACCGTTGATTGCTGACAGTGTACGCAATGTTGCTGCATAAAGGCAAGGCAAAGGTTGATAGTGTAATGGTCGAGCGATGACTCATAGGAACTTAAGCCGAGTTTAAGAAGTGGTAGGGATATTGTTTGCAGGCCTCTAAAAACAGGGATTTTTAGTTTGGTGAGTGAAAACAATATGTGTTTGCATACTGCATGGATATCAGGACACGAACAGATAATAGTTTTGCTAGAAGCAACTATGGTGTAGACATTGCCGGAAGAACCAATGATAAAAAGTGAGAAGGAGGGTGATGCTTTGGAGTGGTGTTGGAGAATATAAAATGATTCTGAAACTGAACGGCGTAAACACTTTTTGTCGACAAACAGCCAAACTGTGCAGAGAAGGCATAGGAGAAAATGAGGGTATTGTATGTGGGCAGGCAAGATAGGAGAAATAGTAACTGTAATCAATTATGAACAGAAAATATAATAAGGAAGCACGTACTGGAGCCATTGCGTTTCGAATAAGACATGGTCAAACGGAAAGAAAAAGGAATGTTGGGGTAAAGGCAGAGTGATTGGAAGTGTAAGTGTTCATTGTCAGCCTCGTTGTCATAAAGTGTCGGGTGTACATTGGGCTGTTGGTAAATATTTCTGGGGATAAAGGAAAACAAGATAAGGAAAATAAATGGCCAAATGACAATCGGAGCGTTATTTTCGAGGAAGATAAATGACCACCCAAGATACAGGAAATATAAAGTATTGGTGTACGTATGTAATTGAATATAGATATAACAATCAATTAAAGACAGTTATGTTTACATAGGAGAGGAACTGATCACGAGGCTCATTCAAATGTAAGTAGATAGAAAATACCCCATAACAAGGCTCAGTAGCAATAATAGCCAAATTTGCGGCAGGCACCGAGGCTGACAAAGATTTAAAAAACCTATTCTGAGGCTCTAGCCCTTCTGAAAAGAGGGGTGACCTCAATTTTTGAATCGAAGCAGCAAGTGGGTCAGAACCTACCTAAAATAACTAGGGCGAGAGGTACGTACGGATTTCTTTGCCCAAGTTGGATAATACTGAAAACCATGGATTGGGAGAAAATCTGACTGAAATGACTTTATTGATACTTGAACAGATTAAATGCAAAATTAATTTAATCACATGCAAGGAACTAAGAGCCTTGTTTCATCAGTAATAAATGGGAGTTCCAACAGTGGGGTCTTCATGGCGTGGAGCAATTCAAATTTTTATTGCCTTTCTGCCGAAAGTATCTCCAAGATATCATGCATCTCTGGAACGTCACAAAGTCCCCGATCTATCCAAGAATATAACGCATTTCCCCCTTTTCCTACAACAGTACATCCTCCGTATTGTGTCAAACAGCGATCATCGATCGGTTTCAATTCTGACCAATTCTTGATTTGTATCCCGATAAGACTCTGCAAACGCAGCGTTGCCAACTCAAAAGGCCTTCGTCCCCAGCTGCCGACACCCAATGGGGCATCGTCGAACTTGTTCGCAATAATTGTTTCTTCTCCGTCGAATTCCAACACGTTTGGCCAGCGTCCAGCGAGTTGCCCCTGTTTCAGGGATTCTTCGATCCATTCCCTCCGTCCATTGGGGTCACCAAAGTATCCCGGAAGTACAGCTGGCAGTGTCATCCACGGAGGCCCGATTCCGATTCCAGAACAGAATTGCTTCACAAAAGGAGGCAGGGAGTCGTCGTCGGGTCGAAAGCCCCTGCTGACGCCGAATTTTCTACCAGCCTCTCCGGTCGGATCGGACAACACTTCGATTTCCAACTCATCGCTGGACCTGGGTAGATCGAGCAGGCTGGTGAGGAGTTTGCATTGATCCTGTTCGCCATTGACAACAACGAAAACACGGTCGATCCCTCCCTTGGACCGAAGTTCCCGCAGGGACGCTCGAATCTTTTGTATGTATTCGATCGTGTTGAAATCTCCAGCATGGGTCCCGAAGACAACCATAGTTTTACCACCACCGGTGATGCTAGCAAGCTCCGCACCAATGTCCAAGAGCTCGTTTCCATTCTCGTTATCATTATTGTCGTCGAAAACAACTTTTGGAAGAGACACTCCCATGAGCGATTTCGCGGGTTGTGCGGCAGAAAGAGGGACGACGAGTGCATCGGTAACCTTGACGCAGCTCTGAAGGAGACACAACAGTAGGAGACCACAAGACACTGCCGACCTTCCACCGCTATGACAAGAGACCATGATAGTTTTGATGGACGGCACTGAAGGGCACCAACGATTTTGATCTATTCGACTTGGCTGACTGCGGTATGAATTCGCAGTTTTGAGCTGCATCGATCGTGTACTGGGATGATCATGGCTTATGCGGAATGAACGTCTCGTATCAGAAGATTGTTTGCCAAATCAGGTTGATTTCGAAAGAATGCCGAACAGTCACCAAAACAGTGAGGTGCCGGTATTGTACGGCATATCATAGGTCCAAGTAATCTTACGCACGGACGTACTCGTACGTACTCGTACCGGTAGGTATCTGGCATACGGCACGTGATACTCGTACTCTTCTCGTGCTTCGTACGTCGTAAAAAATCATCCGGGACTCAATCAATGTCATCCCCATATCCGAAGTGAACTACGCTGTGTATGAAATTGTGTGCTATTGAGTTTTAGTGTCTACTATGACTTCGAGATAGTTCGAGAAGCTTCCCAGCTAGTTCAGTGATACGATTGGAAAAGAATAGTGTTCTTTGATAATCGGAATTCGGATGAGACTTCAAGGAGAAGGTTCTATTTGATGTTCGAATACGATTGAACAATGACAGATGATCGGGAACGAAGTCATGATCCATTGACTCATGACTGAAGGAATGTGTCAGTGACACATGAGTGAAGGAGTGTGTCAATGATTCGTGACTGGACTGAGGTAGTGTGTCAGTGACACATGACTGAAGTGTCTGTGCGTTGTTCATTCTCCCTTACTATGAAAATTTATGATGGTATGGCTGGGGTAAGGTGGCGGATGCTGATGCGTTCATGCATCTGTCCGCGGCGTATAGTGACTGTGTTGTTTGTGTGTACTTGTAAGATCGGGTAGGGGCCTTCGCAAACGAGATTGAGTTTGTTGTGATCGTGTATGGTGACGAAAATGCCTTGACCTACGATGAATTCGTGTTTTGTGCGTTTGCGGTTGGCGCGAAGGAGTCGGTTGTCAATTTGAGCTTGGCGATGTTTGGTTAAGGTAATGATGTCGGCGTGGAGCAGGATATTGAGAAGCATATCGCGGTTGAAGACGAGGGCACCAGGAGAGAAGTTTCCAAGTGTTGAAACTGGATTGCATCGGAGTGCATGCATTGCTGTTAATATTGCTTCGTCGACAAGGTTATTGGCTTCTATTTTTGTTTTGGGGGGTTTCAGGTTTATCATGGTGCGTATGATTTGACCGATGGTCTTGTGTGTGGATTCGATGATTCCGTTGGCGGTGGGTGTGTGGGGGGAAATGTTGATTGGTTTTATACCTGCATAGTCTAGGGGAAATTGGAAGTCGTGTCCGTTGAAATTCGGGACCATGATCGTGTACAATGCGTAAGGGGCGAGGGTAACGGGATAGCCAGCAGTTTTTGAAGAGGCGTCTGATGTTTTCGGCTGTCTTGGCTTCTGGGATGCGGATGATTTCTAGGAGGTTGGTAACTGGGCCGATGCAAGTGAGCGCATCAAATTTGAGGTTGATTTTGTTGATTTCGACGTTCCATGGGCCAATGCAGTCGACGTGAACTTCGGACCAGGGAGTTATGGGCGCTGTGCGTGGTGCAAGTTGACCGGCTTGATGGGTTCCTGTACATACGAGGGGGCAGATGAGACAGTTGGATATGACGTTACGACATACGGCGCGAAGGTCGGGATGATGGAAGTGACGGCGGAGAATGGCTTTGAGTCTGTCCATGCCTGTGGAGTGAACGGTTATTTTGTGGTACCATTTGACAAGAGGAGCGAGCATGTCGTTAGGGATGACAATTTTCCACTGGGAGTTAGGTGTTAGTTCGTCGTATCGGCAAACAATATCGACGTTGTCTAGTTGTTGTTTGAAAAATTGTCTGGGGTCTTTTTGTGGCAGGGTGAGAACTTTTGGGTCATGTGATTGATATTGGTGAATGGTTGTAAAATGGAATGGCAATCTGCCTTTTTGATCAAAACGGGGGTGAATCAGATAGCTGTCTTCGACAGGATGACAATCAATTGATGCAGCACATGATGGCAGCGCCATTAGGCTCTCGGCCATGTTTTTGAATGAAAATGAGTCATTGTTTGAGACATTGTCGTCGAAATTGGTAGTTGTGAAATACGAGGTAAGGGTTGTTGGGGTTCGGCTGAGGGAGTCGGCGACTGTGTTGTCTGGACCTTTGATGTAATGGTAAATGGTGTTGTATTCTTCTAAGATCAGTTTCCATCGTAGAACTCGTTGGGTGTTGTACGTGGAGAGCTTGTAGGTTAGATTTTTGAGGCCGGTGTAGAGGTGAATGAGTGCACCGAGAAGCATAGGGCGGTATTCCTTGAATGTTTCAACAATGGAAAGCAGTTCCTTTTTGATGGTGGTGTAGTTGGCTTGTGCTTGGTTGAGCTTGCGCGTGAAGTATGCGATGGGAATGTTGTTCTGCTTGTTGATGACTGCGCCTAGTTGGAAGTCAGATGCATCGGTGTAGATGTGAAACCGTATGTTGTGATCTGGGTACGCGAGCATTGTTTCAACTGCGACAATAGATTTCATCTCTTTGAAGGCTTTTTGACAAGTGTCATTCCATTGGAATGTGCGAGGAGTTTTCAAGAGGTTGGTGAGTGGAGCTAGTATGTGAGAGCGGCGTGGCCACATGTCGCGATAGTATGTGACGAGACCGAGGAAGGCTCAAAGTTGTTTAAGAGTTTTGGGTAGGAGCATTGCTAAGATTGCCTTGACTTTCTTGATGTATGGCTTGATTCCGTTGGGCGTGAGCCAGTGTCCGAGAAAATCTGTTTCTTGGATGATCCATTTGCATTTAAGTGGATTGATTGCAAAGCCTTTGTCCTGTAAATGGGTGAGTACGGTATCGATGAGTTGTAGATGATCTTCGAATGTGTTGCTGAAGCATGCGATGTCATCAATGTAAATTTCAAGGTTTGGAATGTCGTGTAGTACACGTTCCATGATTTCTTGTGCTACGTCTGGGGATTGAGAAACTCCCATTGGCAAGCGATTGTACTTGTAGAGGCCAAATGGAGTTGTGATAGTTGTTAAATCTTTGCTTTCGTTGTCTAGGACAAAGGTGTAGTATTGCATTGAAATGTCCATTTTGGTGACGTATTTGTATCCGGAGCGGCGGGATAATATGTCTTGAATACGGGGAATTGGATACACTTTGCGCTTGATGGCTTTGTTGAGAACGCGAAAATTGGAGACCCATCGAATTTTTCCGTCTTTCTTGGGAATGATGAATGTTGGGGAGATCCAATTGGAGCGACCTTGGCGAGAAAGAATGCCAATGTTTACAAGTCAATCGAGTTCTTTCTTGAAGAGGGGTAATTGTTTGTGGGGTACAGGGTACGCGCGAGAACGATTGGGCTTCACCGTTGGATCAATGTCGAGATGGATTTCTTCGTCGGGGTAGTGTTTTAGGGTTCCGTCGAAGATAGTTTGGTATTTGCATAGAACTGAATGTAGTTGTTCACGTTGATCGGGTGTCAAGTGTGTACAGTTGTCGCAGACAGTTCGAACGTCGTGTTGATCATACGTGGATTCTTGAATGACGGTTTTGTTCGTGGTAAGCGCGAACGAGTCGTCAGGGGTAATTTTGTCAATGTGACTTGCTTGAAGATGAAGAGCTAGGGCGGCGGAGTTGGCGTGCATGCATGGAAATTGCCGCATTGGTATGGAATGAGTGGCTGTTTTGATTTCGTTGTTGTGAAAGTTCAAAACGATCTGAAAATGACGAAGGATGTCGCGTCCGATAATCATGTCGTAACGACAAGGAGCTTGGAAAACGTGAGCGTCAAGAGAGGGAAGAGTTATATTGGGGGCAAGTTCTGGAAGTGTGAAATGCTGAAGAGAGATCTGTTGAGATGAGTTGAATTCTCCAGCCATCGTGATGCCAGAAATAGGAGTAGTCGTGGTAGGAACGATTGTGACAGGAAGCGCGTGGTGGCTAAACCAGGTTGTCTTGGATCCGGAGTCACATAGAATGAGAAAGGGACGTGGGGAGGGGAAGTTTTGAAGAAAGCAAGCGATGGTGATGGTATAGGGAACGGATTCTGAGGGTGGTTGTCAGTAATCGGGTTGACTGTCGTAGTCAGGCTCGTCGTCCTGATGATAAAATTTGTCGTGTTCGTCATCATATTCCTGTGTAAGAGGAGCGTCCGTTTGTGTATGTTGGTCGTGAAAATAATTATCTTCGTGAGGTGGGTTGGTATCGGGATGCTCTCGGTCGAACTGTTGAGGGTCATGATCGTAGTAGAAATCATCACCCATTTCGAGGTGGTGAGCATCGTTGGCTGCGGCAGAACGGGTTCTGTACGGACTGGTACGCAATTTTCTGGCAGATTGCAAACAGGTAGTACGACCAGCCAAAGGTGGTTGGTCCGAACGAGTAGAACGGTCGGAGCGAGGATAAGGACTGTATCTGTGAGGAGTATATCCGTGATTTGAACGACTGGTTTGGGTTGAATTGGCGCGGGTGCGAGGAATAGTATTGGCAACCAAATTATGGTGCAAAATGAAAAGCAAATTCCAAGTGCTTTAGAAGCAAGAAGCAAGGGCCCGTACACTATGCAGCAAATCCATACAAATGGTACAGTTTCCTTTCTCTTAGGAAACCATGTTGTCCAACGGATGAACATTTGGAGCCTAAAACCATATCACGCCAATCAAAAATTTACTATCTATGGAATACTGGTTGTATGTGAAGCTCTTATGGGAAGAAAAAGAGTGTGGTATTCAAGCCCTCACGATTGAATTCCCATGATTCACAAAAATCTGAAAAGCTGATGTCAGCAACAATGCCACCCCAGCCGGCCTTCTACATTGAAGACTGGATGAAGAACATATCTTAATTCCTCTATGTGCAACGTATGTCGGATTTCAAGTTCAACGCCTTTCAACTGTCTTAGCAAACAACACAAGCTCAACTCTTCGGAGTACTAGTTTACAGAGCTTGCTCACAATCTTGGTTTTAGTACACTTTTAATTTCAACCACATACATACTTACTAGTCCTATTACTACCTTCACTTAGAGGCATATGGCAGAAGTACGGAGTTATATGCTGAGGAACATAGTACTGACTCGACATGCCCACCATGTAACAATAATTCTTGTGACTGACCGATCTAATGTCTAATTGTGAGATCAAATTCCGATGACCAGGAGAAGATTCTTAATGACCGGAAGAAGGTTCTTCTTCCTTGACATTTTGACATGAGACCACTTCACATTAACATTAACATATCGATTTTAATACTGTCATCATTTCTATTTTATCACTTTCTAAAAACGTCTCGAAAAGTTGATACACTGTAATTACATTAAGACTACTATCCGGAACGAAAATAAAAACATCATGTACCGCACGACGAAACGACATCAAGCCTATCTTACGTTACGAAAACACACGAAACATTGCTTACAAAAAACACGAATGACGAAGAAGCACAACGTGAGAAAAGAAGAAATCAATCGAAATGAATACCCAATTCCCACCGTGTATCCAATACAAGAGAACATTCGACGTTACAGAAGACCACGATAGCCCCAAGAGGTTCATAGTAGAGGACTATGATGCTAGAGCCACAAACAGATCAGCAGGCGCCTTATCCACAGTACATCAATTCTAGTAACAGCTCATACTCTGGAAATTCCAATGTAAGCGAACATTCCGGCGGCGGACGATTCGGCGGCGGGCGATTCAATGGCGGACGATTCGGCGGACGATCTGGAGGCTGAGGCATCGGAGCAGGAAGAGGAACCAATGAAAGCAACTACAACCAATCATGGGGGCAGGACAACAGTTATTACGGAGATGCCTATTCCAACATCACGGCGAGCGATGCCAGTTATTTCACGGCCCGAGAAGGAGGACAAAGCCAAAATCAGCATCAGAATTAAAATCAGAATCAATATCATTACGAGTGACAACCAGAGTCCCTGCACATGCACGCAGACTCTAGGAACACAGGAGATACTGCGAATAAAATAACGATGCCAGGGCCGAGAGCTGCTGTCAACATACCAGGGCCGAGGAGCCGCTGCCAAAGTAACATACCAGGGCCAAATAGCTGCTGCAAAAATACCATACCAGGGCCAAAAGCCCCTGAGGAAACAATAATACCAGGGCAAAAAGCCGCTGAGAGAACAACAACAATACCAAGGGCCAATGGCCACTGAGAAATAACGATACCAGGGCCGAGAGCTGCTGCAAAAATAACACCAGGGCCGGGAGGCTGCTGCTGAGAAACTGCCAGGGCCAGCGGCCACTGTGAATAGAACAATGAATAACGCAACACCAACAGTGTTGCTGAAAATTAGAACAATACAAGAGATTGTCAGCCAACAGACCCTACATGGCATTATATGACTCCGGCAAAAACCATGATCAATTCACAATACCCACAAAAAATACAGCAATGACAAGAATCAGTGCTGAAGAGGCCGGGGAAGCAGAAGTACTCAGCAATGAAGCCCCCAGGAATTGCCAACAATAACGCATTTATGAATGGAACAATCAAAGTACAAAAAAATTGGAAGCAGTTGAAGAAATATAGAATATTATTTGGAAGATCACGTCATACCGAGGACCAATGCAACAACAACAACAACAACAGTAACAATAGCGAAACAATGGTTCAATAGCAAAACAATGGATCAATCAGTCTCTGTGGGGGATAGTGTAACAATAATCCTTGTGACTGACCAATCTAATATCTAATCGTGAGATCAAATCCCGATGACCAGGAGAAGATTCTTAATGACTGGAAGAAGGTTCTTCTTCCTTGACATTTTGACATGAGACCACTTATACAATTTGCACAATCCAACCACATCCAACTCAACAATCCAATCCCCAAAACTCATGCTGTCTCCGGCACACTCTGCAAATTCAATTCCCTATACAATGTTTCACATGGAATAACTTGGCTCTGCCTGACACGACATCACGCATGACTGCAATCTTGTCACACACAAAAATAAATGTGCACCCAACAGATATTCACTCCTAAAACCACAGGATTGTGCCAGCCAAATGCGAACCTGAATCCCTTGAAACTGAACCCCAGCTCCCCATTTGCTTTTTGTTGGTTTTGAGATCCAAACTGATTGCTCACCTTTTCCAAAAGTCAACATTAACGTGACACCCACACCAATTATTACATCAATAAACCCCAGCCAGGAGTGGGGACAGCCTGGGACATCATGACCGAGATACCTCTCAACATCAAGGATGTTGGGTTTCAATTCCTGGAATGTATCCAGGCCAATCACAGGGACACTGACAACTCCGTGGCCCCTCAGACTGATGACAAAGTATACCTGAGACCAACTGGAGACCTAACAGGAGATTTCTGGGTGTACAACATCAACACTGGATGATGTGTGTGATGACAGAAGGGAACTTCTATCCCCATGTCAAAAGCAATGATTGAGAAGCTTGAAAGGATTGTAGAACACGGCAAAATGCCCCTTGGTTTGGTGTTTGGTGATAGTCAGGGACACTTGACAATACACAACTTCAATGAGGAATCAAACAGGGAGGACAATGACACTAGTGATGATGACTACAACCAGTCCAACCACACTGTCAAAACCAAGCTAACTGGCATAATCAATGAGGGACAAACATTGACAGAGTCCATGGATACAGCAATGAACGCCCCGTGGCTGGAACAAGTGGAGCAAGAGGCTGACATGGATACATCAGAAGCAGACAAGGATGAGTCACAGGCAAAATCCAAAGAGGAGTCAACCAAGAATTATGTCAAAATAAAA
The DNA here is from genome assembly GCA_037355745.1 of Pseudo-nitzschia multiseries. NCBI lineage: Eukaryota > Bacillariophyta > Bacillariophyceae > Bacillariales > Bacillariaceae > Pseudo-nitzschia > Pseudo-nitzschia multiseries. Next base: position 24,536,493 of record CM074781.1, read on the forward strand.
GAGGAACCTGAAGAGCAGGCCGAGTCTATGAGGGCCTGGCTCTATCCACAAGTGTCGCAAACATGCAACAAATACAGTGACAATGAGGGTTTTACCCAAATACACTAAGGCAGTGAAAAAGCTAAGCACAGACAATGAGGCAGTGATGCCTGTGACAGCAGCAGTTAAAAGCTACAATATTCTGGATGCAAGCCAGCAGGTTACCAATCAACACGGTGCCAAACAAGGTTTAAGAGTCTTTAGTGAGGAGGGGGTCTGTTCTCAAAGAGCTACAGCAATTCCATGATAGTGGAGTGGCATCAGTTATAGATCCAAAGAAGATGACAAATGAAATGGTGCAGCAAACCCTACCTTATCTCATGTTCCTCAAGTGGAAGAGAGACGGCAAGGTGGGGCAGGGTGTATGCAGATGGGAGATGGCAATGCAAATTCATGTCAAAAGAAGCTGCTACATCTCCAACCGTGTCATTGTATGCTCTCATGCTCTGTGTGTGATCAATACAATCAAAGGCTACAACATGACTACAGTTGATATACCAGGTGCATTCCTACAAACAGATATGCCCAAAGGAGAAGATGTCTACATTAGATTGGATGGGACCATGGCAGAATTGTTATGTCAGATTGATTCCTGGTTAAATATGCCCCACTTGATCAACAATGCCAAGGCTGAGAAAGCTATTTATGGAACACTGTGGGCAGCAATTTTGTTCAGGGAAACTCTGTCCGGATCACTACAGGAGTGGGGTTTTGAGTGGAACCCATATGATGCCTATGCCATGAACAAGGTTATCAATGGGGCACAGTGTACAATTGTATTACACATTGACGGCCTCAAAATATCTCACAAAGAGATCCATGACTATGTGGGAATGGCAATAGACTACTCTAAAGAAGGAAAGGTAAAATTGTCAATGTCTGGCTACTAGGTGGAGGAAATCCTGCAGAACCTTCCCACAAGTCTCAACGGATGTGAGTCTGTTACACCCAGCTTCTGACCAGGGGGTTATCATTGCAATACCAAGCAAAAACTGAACACCAGCAAGAGCTCAACCAAGGCCAAAATCGTGGGGGTTGAAGACAACATGCCTTTCATCTGCTGGGTGCGATACTTCCTACTGGCACAGGGCCAGCATGTGATTGACAACATATCAGACAAAACTGAAGTGATCCCTGTTCCATCCCAGTCACTTGGCAAGGAGAACCAGGTGTACCAAGATAACACCAGCTCAATCAGACTGGAGAGGAATGAAAGATCCTCTAGCACCAAGAGGACCAAGCACACCAACATTAGGTACTTCTTCATCACCAATAGAATTGCTAAGGGAGAAGTGACCGTGGAGTAGTATAGTATGTCAACCAAGTGTAATGTAAGCCAAGTACGTACACCGGTATGTACAAAGCTACGTACTATGATCAGTACAAGATATCATAAGACATCAACAGCAGACTACTTCATGAAACCACTCCAAGGAGCCCTATTCAAGAAATTCAGGAACACTAGTATTCTGGGAATTGATGATAAAGAGTACAACCAATACAATTTGCCTTATTATGATCCCAAGGGAGCATGGTCCAATCAAGTCACATTTGCAAACAATGTATAGCCTGCAACTGTGCAGGAGTGTCGTGTTGAGGAGCACACTGACTCGACATGCGCACCACTGCGCGTCCAAACTGGCCGGGTACACACATGTGCGCGGAGCACGCGCAGAATGAGTTTTAGTAACTGGTAAAGCCAGTCATAGTGGTCAAATAAAGCATACTTGTTGCATCAAAAGGAGTGGACTACTAGTAGCTATCAGAATGCAGGTCCTCATTCTTTTGTATTTGTGACGTAGTAGTTCATGAAGTTAACACTACTAGTACTGCTTATGCTTTTTTAGACTGGAGAGTGGATTATCTTCATAACATCCATTTGTAGAGTTCCTTCATCATACTATTTCGGTAATATCGAAATATCCAGATTCAGAGAGTAGTGCGTGAAACGACGATGGAGAATTGAATACAGACACGGAATGATCAACGAAAGCACATTACCATGGTATTGTGCAATAGAATCACCTTGCGAGATCTGAGACGGTGCAGACCAGTGACGCGAAGTCTTATCGCGAGAGAAAACGTGAACCAACGACAACTACAGGCATCGAATTCCAGGAGAAATCGCTCTTCGATTGTTTCCGATGATGATTCTGGTCAAGAAGAAACCGTCGAAGCAGTCTTTGTTTTCCATCGACACGGAGATCGAACTCCAGGGAGATCATTAGTCGCACCAGAGTTTGCGGAAGAAGAAGCTTTGTTTTGGCAGACCAAAATCCCCCCGTCCGATCGTTCGTATCATGAAATGCTCTCCGAGCGATTTCCAGTTGTCAGGCTTGGCTATTCCGGTAGAAACGAGAACGGCGATCATTCATCTTCGCCTCTATTCAAAGAAACAAAAGGAGGTAACCAATCTTACGGGTTCCTGACGTGGAAGGGAATGCACCAAATGTATCACAACGGTGTCGCAATGGCCGATCGATATTGTCAAAGTCCGACACAAAATCGAAACGACGGCAACTCACGAAAACAAACATTATTTCAAGACCATTGGGACATTAAGGCATTTAGCACAAACTACTTGCGTACGGTGAAAAGCTGTCAATCCTTTTTGGACGGTTTATTGAGCAATGACAATATTCGTTATACGGGTGGGAAAACAAACGGCCGTGTGCCACTCGATTACAACCATCCCACGCACTACGAGGGCATAAACCTAGAAGACTACCGAAGGACGAGAAATGCTAATAATTGTGGCAGCACGGTAGAGATCAGCATTCGAGAAGGGAAACACGAAACACTGAATTCATTTGACAGTGCACCGGAACTCATGAAAAGTCTCATGGAGGATGTGCGCGCCTCACCGGACTTTGTCGAAAAGGATAAAAGTGCAGCCGCTTTGAAAGCCCAACTTTTCGAGTACATACCTGGGCTTTCAAGGAAAGCCTCTCTGTTTGAAGACGCGTCGTTCAAGACCGTGAATTGGGTAAGTGCGAGGCAATGGCATCTCGAATTGGTTTTTTGCTGATTTGTAGTCGTCGTCATCATCGCCGCCGTCGTAGCACTTGATGTGGTCTATGTTTCTCAACGGAAGTTACTCTGTCCTCGCAATGTTGAAACCCCACAAGATTGATGCGGTGGATCATTTCGTATGTCGATCGTCACACTCCGTGCCGGTCACACGGTTTTGCTCACACCTAGATTACCATGACACCCCCACCTCCGCCCAAGAACAATTCGAATCGCTGGGTCGTGAAACTCTTTCGCACCTCCTCTCACGATTCCGGAGTTACTACACGAACCCATTGCTATTGGCTGAAATGGCTGGACCAGCCCTAAAGGATGTTAAATTGGAAATGGAGGGCGCTGTGGAGAACGCCGGTGCCTCAAACAACAGTCAAAACTCCAACAAAAAACCTTTTCGAATCTACAGTTGTCACGATGTAACATTGTTCGCCCTATTGTACGCGATGAAAGATAGATTCCTGAGCAATGGCACGGATCATTTTCGGTCATTGTCGAGCCAGTGGCCAACTTACGCTTCTTGTTTGACGTTCGAACTGGTGAAGCTCAAAGCGAAAGGAAAAGGCGGCGACGACGACGACAGGTTCGCCGTGAAACTTTGGCTCAACGAAGCACCCGTCCCAAAATTTGATTCTCAACCAGTTGCTATCGTTGCAGCTTCGCAAACTAAACCTACCAGCTCAATCGACCTACCCGGGTTCAACGCATTGGTTGACGAGATTAATCGGGTAAGAGTGTCGAAAGAAGTCGAATAAATTGGTAACGTGAAAGTTACTGTCATCGAAAAACAAGTCTATGGTATCATTTATTTTGAGTACATGGAGTGACACAGGCGTGTCAGAGGACCCAGTAATGCAAACGTTGCATAATGGAGTCTGGAAACATTTTGTTTGGAAGGTCATTGCTATCAAGATTCACTTGACTTCATTGTTTGATTTTTCAACTAATGGCATCGCGGCCTGGTACTAATTTGGGGCTGTTTTTGAAGAAGTTCAGCCACGTTTTCTCCTGTAGCTCCTTCTCAACATCCAAATCGCAAAGCTTCCCAGATTCCAGAAAGTACTGGAAATCTTTGTTGATCCATGCGATTCGTTTTGAAGTGAATTTGTCACCAATCATTGATTTTTCGCTCTCGATTATCCAATCATATAGTTGCTTGGTTACTTCTGAAATGCAGACTCGTGATAGAACCTTTTCCATGGACCGGAGTTTTCCCATGACCTCGTTTCTCACCTCTTCTCGGGTGATTTCATTTTGCACAAGCCCGCTTTCATGAGCATGAACAGCTAGAATGTCAGCCTCTGTGTAATTGCTTCCGACCGACTTTTTGGTTGATGATTGAATTTCAGGAGCATTTAATGCCACACAACTTTGTGTGGCTCCTGGAACAAGTTTGCAAACGAAATCTTTTACCAGGTCATCTCGTTGGTGGTAGGCAAAAAAGTCTACGTCATCGAACGACGATATGTACAGGTCTCGCAGGTGCATGCTGAGCTGCATTATCTTTTGAATAATGGACTCTTGTGCAAACGTATCAAACCACTGGTTGAATCTCGGGATGGTTGTCCCGCCCTCGCCAGGCCATCTAGAGTGCTTTTCTTTGTCGGGGGACTCAGTCTCACCGATCAGACGGAGGGGATTAAGATCCCGATTCTCGTAGTTGTATTCGTCGTTGTAAACCATGAGAAGCAATTGGTCGAGTCTGACGTATCCGATAACAATCTTCAAATTCCATTTCCTTTGATCGATTGCTTCTTTGAATGCTTCAACAAATTCTTCGTCAAGACTATCGTCAGCGATTATTAAGTTCTTTCTCGAGTCTTCAAAGGAAGAAAACAGTGATTTAAGTTTCGCAGAAGCCTTGCAATCTTCTCCCGTACAATCAAAATGGTCATCTCTATGTATATCTACTAGAGTGTAGCCATCTTGCTGCAATTTTCCATCTTCTCCTGACAATGTTTTCAAGGTGTCATGAATCATTTTCCCACCAATCGGACCGACGTGCAACACGATCTTTTGCTTATTTTGTTTGCCAAGAGAGTGGAAGAATTGCAACCATTCCTCATCTTGGAGGACAGCCTCCTTGTCCAAATCACACAGCTTGTCTTCGCTGACAAATGATTCATAGAGTTTTAAAAGCTTTTCTTCCTCAGCGTCCAACCACTTCTGATCTCCGACCAAGATTTTCTCTGTGTCGACCAACCATGTCCTGATCTCACTTGTCATTTTGAGATTGCATTTTCGAGGGAAGACCTTGCCCGACCTTTCAACATAGTTGGCCACCTCTTCGACGACTTCTTTCCTCTGGAGCGTCTTTGCGATGTGTCCCATATCATATGCGTGCACTGAAAGAATGTCATTGTCCAAATTTACTGAGCCATTCGTCTTTTCGACATCAATTCTGTGACTTGTAATTTTTCCGCAAGCATTGGCGGCCCCGATGATGTTACAAATAATGTTGGTAACCATGTCCGCTTCTTGGTGCAGATTGTAGAGGAGAACGTTGTCAAAGGATTCCTTATAAAGATTGTAGTATTCGATACTTCGGTGTTTATCAGGAAGCTCTGATGGTTCCCAATCACGAGTAAAGCTTTCGTACCAAGAAGAAAAGCTCGGAATATGGTCCCCTCCTTGATCGGGCCACTTCGTATGTTCAGTTCTGTATGGAGTGCCATTCTCATCGAATAGGACCTCTCCATCGGAACCCTTGTTTGTTGTCTTGTTGATCTGGTTGTACCAGCTTATCAACCACTCATGAATTCGTCTATACACAACAATTACTGTCACATCCCAATCTTTGTCGTCAATTGCATCTCTCAAACCCGAAACAAAATTACCGTCCAAATTTTCATCTGTCAAGAGAAGATTCTTTCCTTCATCGCGGGCTTTCTGAATAAAGTTTTTCAATTTTTCTGAAGCTTCGCAGTTTTGATAGCATCCCCATTGGCCGACCTCACAGTTGAAATCCCCCTGACCAGGCAAAACATGACGAAGGTAGATGTTGTCGCCTTGCAATTCGCCAGTCAGTTTTGATAGTTTATCAAGCATGGATTGAAACGTCGACGAACCTGTTTTTTGCGGACCGACGTGTAAGAAAAGGCGCGGCTTTTTCTTTTCCGTCGTTGTATGAATTTGGTTTTCATTATTGATGACACTGAGAGTTTTAGTGTTCTTAACTTGATCACCTAACTCGCTGTTGACTGTAGGGTTGGCGTCTTCTTCTTTGAGCAAATTGTCAAAAGGAGCAGGTTTTACTCTGATGGTATTTGCATCATTGGTATGAGATTTTTTGTCGGCTCGATCTGCATTGATTGTTGGTTGATTCTGATTATTTTCCATATCATCGGCAAGGAGGGTAAGGTAGTCAGCAGACTTACGAATCATTGGCTGCGATAACGACCTGGTTATTCCACGATCAGCATAGAGGCTTGTTGCGATCACAAACACTACCAGTAGAAACCCGACGCAATAAAACCTTGTCACTCCGACATTGCACAACGCTCTTCCGCTCAGATACCCAAAAGGTTTCCCGCGGAGCGGCTTGGATTTGGGATCATATTGAACGTCCATGATTTTTTCGATCTATTAAAACTCTCGATCACTCAATAGGCATTATCTTTGGAGGAGCAATTTCTCCTCCGTCGCACAGACTTGCTGATGCTTGGGAAAGAAGAACTACGAGTACTGTATCGGAGAATACCAAATACGAAGTAGTAATACCGTAATGGAACGTTACTACCAAATGGGTTGGTAGGTAAGGTAGTAGGACTACGAATTTCTTCCTACTTCCGACGTCTCGTCTGATCAATGTCAATCTCTATGGTCGACGTACCGTATGCATTTATCACCCTCAACTGCAAATTTGACACAAAGTATCAAAAGCATAAGTATGCAGTGTTCCAGGTGTTGCCATCGGTGCGTACCATACCGTACGGCACGGTACACGTGAATATTGGTGGAAATTGACTTTCCTCTCATCATTGACCCTATTAGTATTACAAACGATTTTTTTAAATTCTCTTCGAGAACGCCCGGCGCGAGGCAGCAAGAGAAAATAATACTGGAGTAATATACCGAATCGAAACTCCGATGAAACTTACTTTTGCTCCGTATTTTCTTCAGATATTTTGGTTTTCCCTTTTTCTACCGTACCGGTACGTTTGGTACAGTACGATACTCGTTGCAACTAAAGACGGGTGTAAGACAGACTGGCAAAAAAGCTAGAAGTATCTTACTTCGTAGGGTTCGTTGTGTAGTACAATGCTTTCTTCCAGGGGTCATGCTTTCTTCTACAGGTACAGGTGTAGTAGAGTTTTTCAACGGAGCCAGCTTGCAACCACAGAAGGATCCTGAAGATTGCATTGAGCTAAACTTTTTGTTACGATTGCATTATTGGGTTCGTTACCGCCCAAGAGGGAATTGATTTCCTCAAACAATACCGCATGATCCTGCCTCCTGCTCATCTGCGAGGTTATCGTCTTGAAGTGTTGACGTATTCATCAACCTTATTGCATCATGCCCCGACCAACAAGTATGCATTTTTCTCCGATCCTCATTTGTACAGTCGAAAGAGATATCAATGCAATCTTAGAATTTATTTATTGCGTCCCAACACACAAACTTTCTATGAACACTCAACAACCAGATGTCAGTCCATCATGTCTGAAATCACTAAAAAATGATGGCATCATGAAATCCAGCACCCAGTTTGGTTTGGTGTTGTCATTTTTTGTCAATACAGTAGTTGTTGACATTCTTAGCATACAAATCAGTACAATCAAGGCAACTAATTCTGTTGAGAGAGTTTCTATGATGAAAAAAAACGAAGTCAGAATTTAGTAGAGATGCTATGGAGTTCGTTATTGATAGGGCATTTTGCTATTGAAATGCAGCATTCGTTGCTTTGTTAACTTTTTTCCTCCACAAGTGGGAAACATTCCTAATCTATTTTGACAATGGTTACCCATACCATTTTACAGCAATGTTGCCCCATAATATTGTTGTGCGCACGCACAAATGAATCGGTCGATCCTTACCGTGCGCTGGGAAGTTTTTCATTGTTACAACGAAGATGCCTTCATCACTCCGTAACGGAGAGTCCATTCACAAAGCCTGAATGGAAAGAGGACAATATTCATGGGAAAGGGAGGATTCAATCGAAAGTATAGTTGGAAACAAAATCCAAGGGCTGCAAATCCATACGCAGCGTATTCGTCCAAATTCGTATTGCCGTGCTTTTCGTCAATCAGACCACTCAGTGTGATGTTGCGTGCACGAAGAGCTACGTAGCCAGATCGAGCCAGCATCAATCCGCCTTGCATAGAGCTTACAAAAGCAACACGAATCGAAACAAGGGTCCATGCAAGAGACATTCCAACTGTCTTACAAGTCCTGTTGGGACAGGATAGAAAGAGCGAAGAGAAGAGATGAGATGGCGTCAGAGTGAAAAATCGATATATTTTGGTGACAAGAGTCTTTTCGGTTGCATTTGAATATCCGTGCTTACCACAACATGATGATGGGAACCCATTGTTGATACTCGAGAGGAAGCGCGGCTTTCACAACAGGCTTGATATATTTGTCTGCGGGTCTGGTCAAAAAATCGGCCACCGAATTTGCCATTTGGATGGTGCGAGCAAACTGAACCACCAAAACGGAAATGACTGCCAACCACACTGTGTAAATGTTGCGCAGGGCGTTGTCAACCTTTTCGGGATTCATCTTTTGCATGACAAAGAGGGTCTTTCGCTTAATGTATTCGTGGCTCGATTTGCTTTCGGATTCCTTGTCATCCTTTTTGGATTCGTTGATGATCCTGGTCGCTTCCTCCGACAGATCTCCAATTGACTTTACGACCAGAGCTCTGCCACCCTGCTCTGCCGCTTGAACACCCGCAAACACGGTGGGATACATGCCGCCGAAGAAGCAAAACACAAAGCCAATGATACATTTGACAATGTTGTCGTCCAATGTTATCCAGATAGCGTATAGCTTGTTCCCAGTGTTAACCATGATCGGCATCAGGACACAAAACAATTCAAGAGCGGGTTTCGACAAGAGTTGCAGTTTGTCCGCAAATTCCTGTGTCGTCTTCAGGATGGCTTCCTTCTTTGCTGCAGCGGAAGATTTCTCTTCCTTTTTGGAAGTTTCAGATGTCATGGTCGAGTTGATGGCAGTGACAGTAGTACTAGCTAATTACGGGGAGAAAGGGATAGGTTTGTTATTCGACGATTTTTCGTAAGCGAGATGGGTTCGTTCACAAAGATTATTATGGTGTTCTGATCGGTTTCGTCTTCAGTCGTCGTTTCTGTTGCTAAACGAAAGCCTACAGCATGAACAAGAACGGATGCGAACGTGATCGTTTCGTTCCTTGACGGTTCTCGTCTTGTACGACTCAAGAAGGCAGAAAACGAATCACACCGAAAACGTGCATGACTAACCCGGTTCGCTAAGTAAGATTACATGCGTACCGTACATACGGTATTAGTTTTGCTTCTTACAGAATTGGTAAGAGTTACCGTACGAGTACACATTCCTCCTGTTGGGGAGCAAGATTACAACATGGTTTTAGAAGATCGCACGTTGGCGAACGGGAAGTTCAGAAGATCGTCGAGTTCGCCAGATGTCCTCGCAAGCTGGGTCTTACCAGACGTACGGTACCATACTTGTACGAAGGTACGTTTAGTGGTTTTAACATACGGTAGTTCGAATTGATGCACCAGTATACGAGTAGGTACCTGAGGTAGTGGGTCCGGAGGGAAGGACCGACAATGCCACATGGCACTTATTGAATTACTAATGTAAATCCAGTGAACGTGAGTACTGTACATAAGTGCTACTACAATAACACATGCAATAAAATGTGCGCTCATTGAACACCAACAAAATGAGGGAATCATAAGTAAATTATTTTGCTTATGAGCCCAAGAAGAATGAAGGAATATATGTGCAATGGAATTATATATATGGACACTTTGACGAACATTACATAAAATTTCCAAGGGCGCATTCGTAACCAGTTAATTATGGCAATATTGGTACACAATTTTTCCTACGGTTAATTCTGACAATATTGGGGCACTATTCCACTACTAGTACAAGATACCTCCCCACAGAAAAACACTAAGATTCGGATTGTATTGGAAGAAAAGACGACCAAAGGAATATTCAGCTCATGATAATGTTATCAATAACTATATTCTAACTTCTCGAACTAGTTATCTTGACTTTAGGTTCTATTACTTATTGATAAGATTATTAACTGGTCAACCTACAGTCCATGACAGAGGAAATGCTAACATTAGCCATGGGACAAGAAGTAGTAATGTAACTTCGGAGCTCAGAGCAACCCTGCCAGCCGTCACTTAAACAATGATGCTCATGCTTGCGTCAAATTTGTGCAATTTATTTTTAAAATTTGGCAATGTTGGTTCCGCGCATGAAAATAACTCTCTCTGTATTTTTACACGCAACAATTTCAAGGAGGACTGTTTTCGCACCCATAGTTTCAACCTCGGTATTATGGTTGCTTTACGATTTTCTATTTTACAACTTCATTTCATGCTTACCCCAATAATAATTTTTTCTCCATTTGATTTTTGTTTTTTCCTTACAAAACTCATTTTTTAAACTAATATTATCCTCTATGCACAATTATAGTTTTGTAGCGTTATTACAAATTTCTTCTCAAATGTATGAGCTTCGATAACCAGCAACCTATTATGTTACGTCTATTTCACAATACTCACACTACTAATATCAAATACCAGAAGACAACAAACATATGTTGGTACAAAGATGAAAGTATTTTATCAGCTTTTGCCATGATCCCATTCATAGTATTCAATTTTAACAGCAGACAAATTTATTGTGCAAACCGTACACTAATAATTAACTAACCACGGTATGTTGTTGTTATCACCATATACTTTTGTAAACTTTTCATGTATTTGATGTAAAATTTGTAGTCCTCGTCATCCTTGCGAAGAGCGAAAATCATGTTACGTTGTCACTTCCGTCTTTTCTTCTTTCTGCTTTCTTCATCCTTCTTGTTATCTTGTTGTGTATGATTGTCATTTTGCTGTTGGTATGTTTTAAGTAGTTCTATCTCTAAATATTTTGACTGTTGTTCCTCCCTTCATTTTTCTATTGCACTTAGGAGGTATTTGTAAAGATCTTGTCCCTCGTCACTCCATCCCTCCTTATTTCCTGACTTACTGTCAGTGAACTTCTTTCTCTTCCTCATGCCCTTTGTTGCGTTTAGCCACAAGTCATAGTCATTATGAAGGAAAAGCAATGTAAATGCTTCATTGCTTGGGATGAAAATTTTACTGATTGTTGTTTGGAGTGATTTTCTTTTGAAGTCTGTCTGTTTTGGTGACACTGCTCCAAGAATTCTTTTCAAGAATTATTGGAATTCAGGTGAATTTTTACGTTGATAGTCTTTGTGCAATTGGGACCTATTTTCAGAGTTTACATTTCTAGTGTCTGTGATTAGAACGGTTCCTGGGAAGCTATCTGGTATCTGGTTGTTCCTTTATTGTCTAGGTGTCAGTGTTAAGAAGAAGATGATTGTGTTAGAAATAATGATGAAATAGTGTATAATGGCAATCATGATGTTGCCGGATCTTACCTTTGTAGTTTTTCCTGGCAAGAGTTTGAGCATTGTGCCTACACGTAGTGATTGTTCGGCATAATATTCCACTCCACTTTTGATCCTTGATATTGATTATATTTGGCATTTCATTCCCTAGTTTTACAATTCTCACAATCATCGAATGTACAAAGACTGGTTCAGGGGGCGGGAATTTCATTTTCCTGAACAATGTTTCTTTGACATACCTGGTAATGTTTTGTTTCATGTTATATTCATTGGTCTGTTTTGTTGTCAGTAGAGTATCGCTGTTGATTCTGTTAGTGCTTGTATCTGTTTGGCTATCATTTGTGTTTGTTCGCTCACTTCCCGATACACTGCTTGTCAGGCTGTTTGTTGTATGTGTAACAATGGTGGTACCCTGCACCAAACTGCGACTTTGTTGTACCATTATTTCTTTGTTAAATTGCAAATGGAAACTTACTGTTTGTGGGTTTGATTGTTTTGGCGCGCTAGTTTTATGGTAATAGCATTGTTTTACAGCAAGTGTTTGGGATTTTTTTTCATTCATACTGTTGTAAATAGCCGTGGTGAAATTGTTACATGCTGTAAGTGCTTGATTTACTGCATCCTGGGAAGTGCTGTATCACTATTATTATTCTTGTATTGTTGCACTCATGAAGGTGTTTGTACTGACGCCTGCCCATCTTTTATTTGCATATGCCCTGATAATCAGGAATGTGGTGTCCTGAAAATTTTGGCGGAGACCAGAAGATAATGGTGCTCCTAACCCTAACAATGTGTACATTCCAGGTTTATAATCGCAGCCCAAGCATTGATTCATGTATTTTTTGTTTTTCCATTTTCTGCAATGGCGTTGCAGGAAATGGCCTTTTCACTGTATTTGGGGAACATAAAAAAACTAAAGATTTTTTTGAAATTTTGCAATGGGGTTGCAGCAACGCCTCTAATTACAATCCCATATCTTGATCTTTGTTGATTCACATATTTTTTGTTCTTCCATTTTCTGCAACAGTGTTACAGGAAATTGCCTTTTCGTTGTATTTGGCAAACATTGAATAACTTAAGGAATTTTCTCAGGTTTGAGATGAATTACTATGGATTAATAACCATCCATTATTTTTATTGATACAATTAGTATAATTCAAAGTATGATAAGTAGTACTTGTACTACATCCAGATGTCAAAATGGGGTTGCTGGTTACAAATAATGAATATTGATTAATTTGATTGCGGAAAAAAAGATTTGTTGGTCCAAAAGTTCCATTGTACAACGCCGTTGCAGGATTTACTATTTCTTTGTATTTATCAATTTTGACATTACTCTGGATTACAACAACATATGATTATACCACACCAACTGTACAGTTGGTTACAGACTTGTTTTTTCCTATGAAGTTATTCAATATTCCCCAAATAAACCGAAAAGGCGATTTCCTGAAACGCCGTTGCAGAAAATGGAAAAACGAAAAATACGTGAATTGATGAACATCAAGATATGGGATTGTAATTAAGGGGTTTGCTGCAACCCCATTGCACAACTTGGTGGAATTATTCACAGCGAAGCTTGAAGTTGTATTTCTCTCCTGAACTGACATGCAAAAGATTGATGAGCATTTTGGTGAGGGTAACGAGGTATATTTGAGTGGTGTGTTCAAACACCTTCAGGGTTCCAACTTTAAATACCACAAATTGTTGGACTTTAAGACTTGGGAGTGCTTTGGAGACAGCAAGGCTGATTTACAAAATTTCAAGAACTCCCAAACCAATCTGTATGCAGCAGGATGGGTTATGTTCACTTCCAAACGTGTAGAATCTTTGTACCGTGGCTTCATCCCCTTATGGTTGGTTAAGTATTGAACCAAGGACACGGTCCCTCCGCCCCATGACAATGGTGGTGACAAGGCGCAAGACAATGTCAATAAAAGTGAACATGGAAACAACAAAGATGGTGATTTGGATAACAAAGGTGACAATGTTAGTGACCCTAGGCAGGACAAGGGCAATAAGAGTGACAAGGGAAATGACAAAGATGGAACATTGGATAACAGCAGTGACAATGTTAGTGACCCGAGGCAGGAAAAGGGCAATAAGAGTGATGAGGGAAATGACAAAGATGGAACGTTGGATAACAATAACGGCAATGTTAGTGAATTCAAGGCAATTTGGACAAAGGCGGTGACAATGTTAGTGACCCGAGGCAGGGCAAGGGCAATAAGAGTGATGAGGGAAACAGAAAAGATAGAACATCATATAATGATGGCAATTTGAAACCAAAGGCAAAGCCAACAACATTGGAAAGTGCAAAGTAATCGTTGGTCAGGGGTCTTGAATTTGCTCCCAAAGATTGGGCGCATAATAGGTACGCGCAATCCCAAAATGGCAACAACAACAACTCAGAACAAAGTGTTCAATAGTTGAATCATAGTCTGGATGTAACCCTGCCCAAATTTCCTTTGAGAGTTGGATGGGGCTTTGCATCGCATGACATAAAAGTCATGTTGAAAGACCCAGATCTGGAGATCTTATATCCTATTTACTGAATTGGTCAGAAAGTCATGTACGTTGGTGATATAAATTGCATCGGATTGGTTGATGGATATGTTTCCGTATGATACAAATATTATGATGCGTACCCTGGTTACAAACTCTTCTCCAACATGATGATGGGACGGGTAAATATGAGTGGTTCCCTTTTTTTGAATTGGCACCTGTGAGTGAACACGATTGTCCCATGAATAGAATATCTGATTTAGTATGATACAGTGAGAAACATGGGAGGAAGTCTGGTAAGGTGCAGCACAACAATGAAGGAAACTTGTTAGTGGGTGAGGATTCCAACTCCTCTTCTGACTCAAACAGCACGTCAGACAATGACAAATGCTTGGAATATGATCCGGTCATCAATGGCAATAGTGAATCCAAAGAAGACAAGAAGTGTTAATAACATTTATCAATCCATGACATGAAATAAATGTAGAAAAGTGAAAGTATAATAGTATTAATATGTGGTAACAGCCATTTCTTTGTAACAAAAATGAAATCATTATTAGTAACAATCAAGTCAAAACAGTAGTACCCATATACTAGTAGTACTAGTCTTATAAGCTTACATTCTTAGTAAAATTAATTTATGTATTCTTATAACCATAACTTCTTCTTACTAAAATTAATTTGCGTATACCTATCAACAAAAAGAAATAAACTCTCTTCAAATTTTCCTGTTAGTTACTGTTGTTCTAAAGTTAGGAAATGTTCCTACTACTGTCATTTGGAACACACAATTATTATTCTTTCAATCATAATCTATAAACGTGTTCATAAACTATTACTTCAACAATTAGGAAATGTTCCTACTACTTTCACTTGGAACAAACAATTATTATTGTATCTGTGACAATCTATAATCATGTACATATATTAAAAGATCAACAATTAGGAAATATTCCTACTACTCTCATTTGGAACACACAATGATTATTCTTTCTGTCATAATCTGTAATCATGTACATTAATTATTACTTCAACAATTAAGAAATGTTCCTACTACTACTCTCAATTGGAACACAAAGTTATTATTGTGTCTGTGACAATCTATAATCATGTACATATATTGAAAGATCAACAATTAGGAAATATTCCTACTTCTCTCATTTGGAACACAGAATGATTATTCTTTCTGTCATAATCTGTAATCATGTACATTAATTATTACTTCAGCAATTAGGATATGCTCGTACTACTCTCACTTGGAACAAACAATTATTATTGTATGTGACAATGTTTAATAATGTACATACATTCCTACTACTCTCATTTGGAACACACAATGATCATTCTTTCTGTCATAATCTGTAATCATGTAGATTAATCATTACTTCAGCAATTAGGATATGCTCGTACTACTCTCACTTGGAACAAACAATTATTATTGTATGTGACAATGTTTATTAATGTACATACATTACTAAAAGATCAACAATTAGGAAATATTTCTACTACTCTCATTTGGAACACACAATGATCATTCTTTCTCTCACAATTTGTAATCATGTACATTAATTATTACTTCAGCAATTAGGAAATATCCCTATTACTTTCATATGGAACACATAATTATTATTGTATATGTGACAATGTTTAATAATGTACATACATTAAAAGATCAACAATTAGGAAATATTCCTACTACTCTCATATGGAACACACAATTATTATTTTTCTATCACAATCTGTAATCATGTAAATACATTATTACTTCAACAATTTGGAAATATTTGTACTACTATCATAAAAAAACAAACAATTATTATTCTTTCTTTGACACCAATCTTTAATCATGTACATAAATTATTACTTAAACGAGAATTTGGAAATAGTTTTCCTACTACTCTCATTTGAAACAACCATTTATTATTGTTTCTCTCACAATCTTTAATCATGTACATAAATTAGTAGTTCAACATTTTGCAACTATTCCTATCCTTTGCAACTCGTACCAAAAAAAGGAAACCATCACATCTGGTTATTGAGTGATTCCCACCAGATAAAAGCGAATATAATGCGAAGTGAATAAAAAGTATATAGAATGAATACTTTTTTATCACACCCAACCGAAGAATACTTTTGTTAACTGCCAAATTTGGAATTTGGAATCCCTGAAGAAGAAACAGAAACTGTCTGTTTAATCACTACCAGCGCCACCTAGTACCCGCCTATTTTGGCAAGCAAGGTTGGCCGGGGAGGCTAAGTAGTGTATTTGATGGGCCTTTTGTTTGATCGTGATATATGGAATAAATGAGGCCCACCATACCAAAACGGCATTGATTTTTATGATTGCAATAAGTAATTTACTCACGGGCTTTTTATATGTACTCTTTTAAATGCACATATGGGTTCCAAGTGTTTAATTATCGATTCGGTCTTTGTTGGTGTATTGGACCAAATCGATTAACCTGTTTTGTTTGTAGCCTTAAGTGTAATCGTTTTTATCACTTAAGGATTTTGAAGCAGTGGAGGTGCATTTGATTCTAAGCGAAGATATTCGTTCGTGCAATGTTTGATTTTTAGATTCCGTTGAAATCTATTTAGTGTTAGTTAAGTGAATAAAAACTGTCAGCCGGACACACCTCGAGTAACAAATTTTATTAAGAAGTGGATACATCTATATCAAAAACGCATACTTTTTATGTGTTTTTATATTAATTTTATTCGTTTTCATCTGGTGGGAACCACTCATTAGTATAACTACTGCTGTAGGTAATAAAAGAAATCTTCATGAACCAAAACAATAATGTGTGTCTACTACCAGTACCAATTTCAAGCAGTACACATGTGTGCAGAGTCCTCTCGATCCACTGACCTCAGTGTCATCAATATCAACCATTTGTACCGTCATCCACAAATGTTACACCATTTAAACTCTGTCTTTGTTTGAATCCTGTAGTTGCTGTGCCCCGTGGTACTGCCAGTATGTACTCAGTGTGTTTGTGTTCATACATTTTTTTCCAAATCCTGGAACAGCATTGGAGGAAATTGGCCTTTTTCCAAATCCTGCAATGGTGTTGCACGAAATTGAAAAAGTGGTTCATATGAAATGAATCGAACTTCTTTAGTTTCATACTTTTTCTAAATCCTGGAACGGCGTTGCAGGAAATTGGCCTTTTTCCAAATCCTGCAGGATTGAATTGGACCCTTTACCTCAAGTCATACTCATTACCACTAAAGTACTGGTAGACTACATAACAGATTCCAGTCACCATCCTCAATCAGAGTAGTCTAAGCTAGAAAAAAAGCACCGCAAAAAATGAAGGGAGGTCCAAAAAGTATGTGTACCGGTAGGCATTAATAACACCAATAAGACTCATTCTGAAGTACACATAATCATATACTGTTAGAAAGTGAATTTCAAGAGCTTTCTAACAAGCTATTAACCGTTACAGCTAGAGCAATTCTTTAGAAGTTATTACTTAGCAAAGTTAAAAAGGCTGCATTGCAGCTCTTTCTTTACCCATTGCGACTAGACGATAGACTTTTTCCAAATCCTGAAACAGTGTTGCAGGATTGTTCACATTGTCAATAGGTTTGTCGCCTTTATCACATGTACCTGTGGGGTGAAAATATATAGTCTCCCATGCATCTGGCCAAGAGTTCCAAGTTAAGGTGTTGAATATGCCAAGTGTAATGTTCAGTGGGGTAAGAGTGGTTTGACCACTATTGTGGATTGGGATTCCATCGGTTTGACCACTATTGTGGATTGGGATTCCATCCATGATGTAGAGAATTATAGGCACCAAAATTTCATTGGAATCTGTTTTGCATCTCTTTTCCCAAGTATTGATCCAGCATTCACTGTGGTGGAGTTCGTCTATATCAATATTGCCTTGTAGTTCCGGAAACCGGACTGGTAAAGTTGGGTCTTCAGCATGGGGGAAAGACAGTTTTTCTTCCTTTACCAATGTCACATTTGTTAATAGGGAATGAATTGCTTTTTAGAATGACCGGACATAGATTTGTTTACAACCAGCAACGTCAGCACTGATCAAGTTGATAAGATATGGTTCAAAGTCATCACCTTCTATTTCAGGAACAGTCATATAAATGTCCTTCAGGATACTCGACCGGGTCTTCATGAGATTACCTTTTGTCCATGAAAAAATTAAGACACTCTGATTTGATAGCCCATTCATACAGTTCCTTCTCTGCAACTACAGGTATGCTATGATTTTGCATGATTTTTATTAACTTGATCTTCACCTTGACTTCATCTGATACACGCCTTCCAGCAATTGGAGTCATAATTGCCATGTTCCAATCAGGGGGGGAATCAACAACATGCATCTTGTTGACTTCTCTATCAACATTCAAAGGGGGGTTGACTTTGCTGTCAATTCCTTCTTCCCCATTGCCATCATTAGGACAAAAAAATTGTCATTGAAAACAGAGTCATTGTCATTGTCATTGCCATTTAATTCCTGACCAATCAAGGCACACTCCATCGGTTTGATAGAAGGGTCATACATAACTTGATTGTCAAGCACCTCTGGTGGTACTAGACCACTACTCAGTGGACCGTTAGGGGCGTTTGTTAGACCTAATTTTTCACTAGCATGATCCTCTTGCTTCTTCGACTTTCTGATGAATACGGAAGATGCAAAATCATCTACCCCCAAACACTGGTAGTAATAAGAATAACATGTATCCGGATTATGTGAAATATGGTCCAGAAGACCAGGCAAAACAATTACTCCTGTATTCTTTCTTTGTCTTGCTGTAAGCAAGGGGGAATTCTTCTTCTTGGTGACCTTCTTCTTTCCATAACCGGTAATAATTGGAGGAGAGTACAAGTAGCAACATTTACAATAAACCTGATATTTAGGTGTCGTGACCATCATTAGTAGCCAGTAATAATAGAAATGAGGAACCAATTCAGATTCAAAAATTGCAACCATGCACTAATTGTTTCAGGCGTCAAATTCAATTCCAGGCCACCAGATCGGAAACAGATGCCAGTGGGATAGGAAGATGCAAACAGTCATTACAGATGTACATTATTTAGATTTAATTTAAGGGAGGGTTTTCAGATCTTTGTTTGTTTGTTTGTTTGTGACGTTTTCCACTTCATGAGCAAGCAATAACAAGTTGAGTCTTGTTGAACATTTTGCTACAAATGTGATTCCGATCATGGGCTGAATTTGCCCTTTACCTATCCCCCCCTCATTGGTCAATTTCGTTCTTCACCTTCCTTCACACCATTCCTTACCTACTATGTGTAAAATAATGATGCATGGTTCAATAGAAGCCAACACTTCCAAAGCAGACAACGCCTTTCATTAACGCACAATTCCATTCTTTATACAGTTATCAATGACCATAGAATGAATTTTTTGTAGTGTACGAGAGAGTCATCTATGTACCATCATAACTTTTGGCTAAGAACATCAAACGGAAAAAGGCATCTATTCGTATCGGTATGAAAACGTCAAAAAATATCCAAAATGTATTTGTCTGCTAGTAGTGCTCTCCACTTTGTCCCTGGAATTCATATTATGTCCATCCCATCAAACCTTGGGGCATCCGTGCTTCGCAAAACCCTCTTCCAGTTGCTTGGAATTCGAAATTGCCGGAAAGAAATGGACCTGCCCCTCCAGATTGTCGACGACAATCGGAACTTCTTCTCGGGTTTCCAGAGGAGTCTGATCTTCTCGGAAGTAGACCAGGATCGGAAAGTCTTTGGAGGGCAAAAAGTCGTAGTTCTTGAAACTGTCGTATCGCCACTTGTTCTCTCCGCCCACGACGACGTTTTCTTGCTCCAACCGGGCACCGTTGGCCTGTACCAGCGAGAAGGAATCGTCGTCGAAGGCAAAGCGCAGGGTGGTCGTCTGGAATGCTAGAAAGAGGGAAAACACGGTGAAGATGACTGCGAGTCCGCCAAAGGGCTTGGCGGTCAGAAGCTTTTCGCCGTTCTCGTCCCTCAGATCCTCTAAAAATCCACCGGCGAGGCCGATGCCAAACGCACCAATGGCGAGATTGTACGACGGATCCACCAATTCGACGCCTCCCATTTCCAGCGCCGAGCACGACGACGTTTTTCCTGTTGTCGTTTTCGAAAATTTGGTCAGGGATCCTGCTTCTGTCGACGGAACCACACCGCTCGTTCTAGATACGGGCGATTTGGAAACGACAAACGCCGTGCTGCCCGAGAACGCATTTTGGAGCATCAACAAGGCTAGAAGAACATTGCTGCGTGAAAGAATCATTGTGGACAGAGTGCACGATAAACAAACAATTTCGTGGTCAACCGTTCACTTGTCGAAACCTGTCGTCGTCGTCGTCGTTGCTGCTGTTCTTGTTCTTGTTGGTGGTGCTGGTGCTGGTGCTGGTGCTGGTGTTGTTGGACTCTTGGTGTCCCCTGCATCTAAATTGATTTGCATTCCGATTACCTTACCGGTAGGCTTCGATTGAAGTAAAAGAAACACAAATCGAAAATTGGAAGCAGTGCAGCCAGTGACGTTTGTTTCCCAAGATTCAAACACTCGTGACAAAACCGGAACCCATAAAGTCTACGAGTACTATACTACCGTAGGTAAAACCCCGTCCTCCGTTTTGGTTGGCACGTGTTAACCCCTATCTAAAGAAAAATCCTCGGCGCGCGCCAACCAAATCGACTCCGAGTAGTATCATTGGGAGGAGGGGTATTACTTGGTACCACTCTAGCTCCTTGTTATCCATGGCCCCTGGCAGAGGAAACAAGGAGCTAGAGTGGTACCAAGTAACACCCCTCCTCCCAAGAATGATACTATGAGGAGGAGCAAAAGGAGGAAAGGGGTGTCGACATGGTAATCTCTATGACTTTGGAAGGATGAGCACAATGGAGGAGAAGATCCTTGCTAGCTACCGGCCTAGCATGCTACAGGGGGACAAGTAGTAGCGTTTCGATGCTGCTACAGGGGGAGTAGCAGTAGCGTTTCGATGCTGCTACAGGGGGGAACAAGGATAAACTGGTACTCGATCGGTGGCACCAACCAAGTACTCGTAGGAACAAGTACAAACTGGTACGGTACTACCGTTGTGGTGGTACCAGAGTACCACTCACTTGTTAAGTAATATTTTTTTCAAGGCACATGTTTTTAGGTATACTCAAGCATAAAGAGGGAACAAACGCGCGGGATTAGCAGCAGCAGCAGCAGGATTTGGTTGATCCCTTGACACCATCTGTGTAGAATCTAGTAGAAACTCTACTACAACCTGGATTTTTGCTGTTTGTCTCCGGTTGTAATTCATAATTTCAAAATCAACCACTTTCAAAAGCAAATTGCTCCCCTGACCATGGGAACAAATATACCCTTTCCACTGCTTCCTTTCCTTTTAAAACAACAAGCAACCCATTCTATCACGCTGTAAGTCATTGCCGGTCCTTTGTTTGCTGGGAAGGGGAGATGTTCAGGCTGTTTCGATTTGACTCAGAGTAACCGTCGTTGTTGTTACAGTTTTTCTGGCTGCCATTTTTCTTTGCTTTGTTGCTCACAATGATGATTCTTTTGCTTCTTTCTTGACCATGGGAATACCAGCAGCAAGCAGTGATTAGCGAGCAGTGAGTTTGCCGGTTGCGGGTGGTAGGGGGAGCTGTGATGGCAATTCCGGTTTGATTTGGAGCTGTCGGCGTCGTCATCGTCGCCGTTGTCAATTTGTTTATTCCTATGTCACGGCCCTGCTTCTGTTGCTTCTTTTTTGCTTTTGACCATGGGAATAGCCCCTTTCCAGCAACCATGGTACAAACTATTCCACCCAGGAAGAGCAAGGCTGATTCAGCTCCTTGGACTTGGTCTTCTTGTGCTCCCGCTCAAGATCTTTGGTCATCTACGGACACAACAACAATGACGATGGCGTCCGAAATACTCTCGCCTCGGCGTTTGACCTACAAGCACTGTGTTGCTCTGATCTAGGGGACTAGTAGTGTATCCACGGCGTTTGAACTACAAGCACTGTGCTGCTCGATCTAGGGAACTGTGTATGTATTCTTGCTCTGGGGTCGGAACTACTACAAGCACCACATTGCTTCGTTTTGCTCTGACGATGGTAATAGCAACAGCAGCAACGTGGACACAATACGCAACAACAACAACTACTACTACAAACCAACGTTGGTCTGTAGCAGCCAGGAATTCTTCATTGAGCAACCCCTACAAGAAGAAGACCCCCCCCCCCCCCCCCCCCCCTCCTCCTTCTGGATCTCCAACTGCCACTGCTGGAAAGAGGAAGAAGCGCGCCCGTCAGACTCGGCGTCCAAATTACAAGCATTGCCTGCTCCAGTCTAGGAAACTGTGTATTCTTGCTCCGGTGTCTGAACTACAAGCACTGGTGTGCTACTCTGGGGGACTGGTGTATCCACGGCGCCCAAACTATAAACGCTGCTTTGTTTACAGGACAGCCATATTTCTTGCTCCAGCATCCAAACTAGTACAAGCGCACGAGCTACAAGAAGAAGCTCTGATTTTGGCCCCAACAGCCTCAATATTTATCATGGTGTGCCCGTTGAGCCTGTTTCAAACCTTCATTTTTCTTGGTACTTAGGAGTGAGTACAAGTGCTCGTCTGCCAAAGCCATAGGATTACTGTAATCCTATGGCTTCGGCGGACGAGCACGTGTACTCACTCCTAAGTACCGAGAAAAATGAGGGTTTGAAACAGGCTCAACGGGTGGAAGGAGGGAGTGGTACTCTGGTAGCAGAAGGTGGTACTCTGGTACCAATAGTGGTACTCCGGTATCACACTTTATTCTGGTACTATTTTCTACGTGATTTCCAGTAGAATGTACAGTAGAATGTACTGTGCAATTTCCAGTCGTATTTTGAGCACTGTTCTCTTACGACTAGTTTCGATACTCCCAGAACAGACTAATACACAGCAGACTAGGGACCAGAGTATATGCAAAAAAAAAGAGCTAGAATTAGTCTGTAGACCTATTTCTTGCTGGAGAGCACACCATGATGAATATTGAGGCTGTTGGGGCCAAAATCAGAGCTTCTTGTAGCTCGTGCGCTGGAACGAGAAATACGGTCATCCCGTAGTAAGTTGTCCCATAGAAGCAGCGCTTGTAGTTTGGACGCCGTGGATACACCAGTCCCCTAGTTTGGAGCAACGCAGTGCCTGTAGGTCAAATGCTGGAGTGAGAGTACTAGCAGTGACAGCACCTAGTTCTGCTGATGTCATGGATACACCGGTCCCCTAGATCAGAACAACGCAGTGCTTGTAGTTCAAACGACGTGGATACGGTTGTTATTGTTGCTGCTCATTCAAAACGGCGTTCATCACTTCTTCCCCTTTCTGGTAGCGGTAACAGCAGTGATAAGGGTCGTTGTTCTTGTTGTTGCTCAATGAAGAATTCATGGCTGCTACAGACCAACGTTGGGTTGTTGTTGTTGCTGCGTCGGTAGATGACCAAGTCCAAGACCAAAGATCTTTAGCTGGAGCAGAAGAAAATTGAGTTTGAGAAGCTGGATCAGCCTTCTTGCTCTTTCAGGGTGGAATAGTTTGAACCATGGTTGCTGGAGGGGGCTATTCCCATGGTCACAAGCAAAAAGAAGCAGCGTCGTGAGTGATATGAATAAAGAAATAACAACAACAACAACAACGAATCAAACCAAAACAGCCTGATCATCTCCCCCCAAGCAAACAAAAGACCCGCAACAACTTACAGTGTGATAGAATTGGTTTCTTGTTGTTGTAATAGGAAAGAAAGTATTCCCATGGTCAAAAACAAAAAGAAGGAGAGTATTGTGAGATAGGAATAAACAAATGACTGTTGACGACGACGACGACGACGAATCAAACCAAAACAGCCTGAACATCTTCCCCCCCCCCCAAGCAAAGAACAAAGGACCGGCAATGACTTACAGTGTGATAGAATGGGTTTCTTGTTGTTGTGATAGGATAGGAAGCAGTGAAAAGGGTCTATTCCCATGGTCGGGGGGAAACAATTTGCTTTTGAAAGTGGTTGATTTTGAAATTATGAATTACAACCGTGGAAATACGGCAAAAATCCAGGTTGCAGTAGGAATTCTACTATATTCTACACAGGTGGTGTCAAGAAGGAATCAACCAAATCCTGCTGCTGCTGCGAATCCCGCGCGTTTGCTCCCTCTTTGCGCTTGAGTATACCTAAAAACACGTGCAATGCGTTGAAAAATTGTTACTTAACAAAGTGATGAGTGGTACTCCGGTACCACCAAAATGGTACCACTGAGCCGTACTACCGTACAGTTTGTACTTGTTCCTACAAGTACTTGCCGGTACCACCGATCGGTACCAGTTTACCCTTGCCCCCCCCCCCCTGTAGCAGCATCAAACAGCTACTACTCCCCCTGTAGCAGCATCAAAACGCTACTGGTGTAGTAAGCAACACCGATGCGGTACTAGCTAGCAACAAGATGACCTCCTCCTCCTCCATTGTGCTCGTCCTTCCGAAGCCATAGAGATTACCATGTCAACACCCCTTTCCTCCTTTAGCTCCTCCTCGTATTATCATTGGGAGGAGGGGTGTTACTTGGTCCCACTCTAGCTGCTGCTTGTTTCCTTGGCCCGGGGGGCCTCGGATAACAAGGAGCTAGAGTGGTACCAAGTAACACCCCTCCTCCCAATGATAATACTTGGAGTCGATTTGGTTGGCACGTGTCATCCCCTATCTAAAGAAAAATCCTTGGCCCGCCCGCCTCGGATTTTTCTTTAGAGAGGGGATGACACGTGCCAACCAAAACGGAGGACGGGGTGTTACCTATTACTCGTACTTGTACTCGTATTTATCCACCGGTACGTACTCGTACTCGTTCCATAATATTTAAAAAAAAAAATACTGAGGAGTCATTCTCCAACGATACGACGATACTCGTACCTGTAAATCCGAAGAAGAGCCGAAGAAGAGAAGGTAAATCTTATTCTGTATTGTCCATGCCGTGCGAACCAATGGCATGCCTGCGGCACACATGCAAGGTAAGAAAATGGCTACACATCTGTGAATGGAAATTGTGATTGGATGACGAAGATGAATTTGACGTCATGCAAGTGATTCAGAATGAATGAATCGTGCGCCATCAGAATTTCGAAAGATCTGCCCGCCCAACTTCCATCATTTTCAATTTGTATGACGAGGTCGGCATTAGAAGAACCCTTTTACGACAGAAACTAGGATGCTTCCCAGTAGCATGTTTCCGATTGACCAAAAATAATTCGAACGAGAAAGGGAAGTTCTGAGTTCTGAGGGTTTTGATGGCCGATGTCTGGTACCGGTAGTACTAGTACTTGTACCGGTAATAACGGTACTCTCGTACTACTTGTATACCAAGTGCTTACTTCGTACTTCGTCAGATTTACTTGGTGTTGAGGTTCTTGAACTAACCACGTTGTCACAATTGTTGACAGATAACTGGCAAAAGAAACTCAAAAAGTGGAAAGTACCGTACGACGCCCTGCCCCAGCATTCAAGATGATGGCAACGAAGTTTCAACCGGCAACTCTGGGGAGAAAGAGGATGCCGATTTCGATGCCGATGTCGTCCGTCTACCGTTCGGGGATGAGCAAACCCCAGATCCAATGCCGATTGCAGACCGCGGCATTTTCCTCACCGGCTTCGTCGTCGTCGTCGTCGTCGTCGTCGTTATCGTCCACCTCCTTCTTTGGAAGAGCTTGGGCAAGGTACACGGAGGCACTCATTGCTCGCCCGCTCCTTGTCAAGGGCGGTGCGGCCTCGTTCATCTTTTTGGTCAGCGATAGCGCTACCCAGAAACTGATGAATCCCGACGCGGAATGGGACGGCTCGAGGGCCCTGAGCGGTGCGGGTTTTGGGGTCGTAGCGACATGCTGGCTCCACTATTGGTGGGGATTCTTGGAGGTTGTTGTCAACAAGCGGCTGCCAGTGGGTGCCTACGGACAAAACAAATTCATGAACGCGCTCGGGAAGGTCGTTGCGGACCAGTTGGTGGGTGCTCCGCTCTACATCTACTCGTACTATTGCGTCACTCATTTTGGAAAGGAGTGGATGGCGATTCAGAACAACAACAACATCAACAACAACATCAACATCGAGAGCGAGAGCGAGCAACTCGAGAAGAATCAAAGCAAGAAAGAAGAAAGAAGCTCGGTGAAGACCACGACTCCGTCTGTCACGTCCCTGATGCAAGAAACCTCCGATCGCGCCCTGGAAATGCTCCCCGACACAATCCTGCGCCACTGGACACTCTGGCCAATCGTGCACACGTTCAACTTTTACTACAATCCCATTCACCACCGTGTGCTGGTGCAAAACCTGGTGCTGATCTTTTGGTCCGGCTATCTCAGCCACCTCAACAACGGTGGATTGATCACGCCGGAAAAGGAGGTTGAAATGTCGGCCCAACGAAAGTGCAAGACAAACACCCAGAAAGAAAGAGAGCACACCGTTCTCGGACCGTCTTCCGGAACTGCGACACCGCTGGCAATGTCGATTGCGGGGACACGGTAGCGGGAGCAATACCATTCTCACCCCGAATGCATCCCTGTCTCGTCTCGTCTCGTCTCGTCTCGTCTTGCCTTCCCATACCTTACCTTACCTTACCGAATCTCGAGCATCCTCCTCGGTCGTGATTCCTCCAAACCCCGCAACCCTGTTCCATCCTGGATTTCTCCAGCGATGGTCATGTACACTAATCTGCAGCGAGAGAAGAAAAGATAACCGAACAAAAGTCAATCGGATCTGCCAAAAAGTAGAAGCAGAGCTCTCTTGGTGAAACCAATATATGTCACCCTCTTTTCGGAATGGGTCCGTGTGGCCGAATGGTCGGTGAATATAAAACCCAACATTTATTAGCTTTTGGAAGACGAAAACTAGCAAAAATCTCGATTTGCAAGTGCTCTTTCTTTTCCGTCGGTACGATATATCGCATCCGAACCGATCTAAAAGATCGGTCGCCACCAGAGATATACAATGTACAATATACGGTATCAACTCGATTGGAGTATAAAGACCAGACCAAATACGAATACGAATACGAATACGAATACAGAACACCACACGAGTATTGTTGGTCGATTGAATCTTTTTGTGCAAAACCAACCATCTTTAATCATTCAGGAGAGACCATTCTTCTTATCCGATTTGAACGCCAGCCGCGAAAGTCTTAGTAAACAACAACGACAACTGTCAGGAAACAAGCAAAAGTTACTTAGCACTCGCAACACAGTCGTCGGAAAGGAATTAATTTGTGTAATGTAAAATACTTGTAACATACAGTGAATAGAAGTTCTGAAGGTTTTTTGAATTACCCTAGTTTGTACGTACCTTAGCATAGCGTAGTTTCGATAAATGCCGTACCGGTAAGTACGAGGTACGAGTACGTACTTAATCATACCCCGGAATAGTCTTGGTGCCCGTACGAAAGTGTATTATTTTGTACGGTAATTACTCCGTAAATTTACCGTAGCATTTTGAGAATAGAACATGAGAAGGGAAAATCCGAGTACTACCGTACGAGTAATTATCACGAGTAAGTCTCGTACGAGTACGGTACGTACTACGAGTACTTGTAGTGTAGGGTAAATCTCACATCTAACGCACTTATAGTACCTATCGTATATACTATGCACTGATACGCAGAGTACGAACCAACAATGGTTTGTTTTTTGTTGCCTTATTTAAGCTTGAATCTCGTACGTACCGTACCGTACGGTACGAGTACCGGTACACCGAAGTGGTACGGTACGAACGTAATACTCGTACAACCTGTACGTACTCGTACGGTAGGCGTCTGGATTATTGATTATTGATACCGGTTCGTACGGTACCGTACCGTACAGTCCGTGCTGGTAATTTCGTGATGTGCCGGTAACCCCATCCTTACTTGTGAAAAAAAGTTGGGTGGGCTTTCTGGGTGCTTCGCTTCCTCACAGTGTTGACGTGCAGCTCTCACTCATACCCGGTACGTACCGTACCGTAATCTTACTGGAGCAGCAACGCCAAACAACACATACGATGGTGTACCGTAATTACTGTACTCGTACTCGCACTCGGGTACAAGCTGGGTTGTACCGGTACGACCAGTACCTTCAACACAACACTAACGTCTTTCGTATGTTTCATCGGCAACAACACAAGTGACAAGGGCCATCATCGATCGTTAGCTTGATCTATCACGAGTCTAGTACTACTCTTGTGATCGTATTCTCTTGCCAAATATCCACCAGAACAACCCGGAGTATTGTGTGGAAAGTAGTAACAGAGGATTTTATAGTAGTGTAGAAGAATGATGTTGAAATTGCTGTCTTCCAAGTCGATGGTGCAACTGCAGCGCACAGCCGGTGCTGTCGCTCGCCGCAGCATTCACAGCCGAAGACGAATGAAAAACCCCGTTGACCTTCCCAAGGCCCTGGTTTCCAACTTCCCCGTGAAACAATCGGCTCCGAGCAAATCCGAGGCTCCTTCGCACCCGGCAGAAGAGGCCCTTTACAAGAGCCTGGTGACGTCTGCCCACGCCATCGACCTGGAGAAGGGAGCCGTGTCCAACCTCGATTCTGCCGCCATCGATCCGAACGGCAACGTCGTGCACGGTCGATACGGAGAACTCGACGCCGATGCCGTTCTGGGCGTTCCCCTCGAATACCTCGCTCTCCTGCGCCATGCGGCCGAGGGTGCCGCCGGATTGGCCAAGATCGGCGGGAACAGCGGCACCGTCCTTGTCTACGGAGCCAGCCAGGCCAATGGATTCGCGGCGCTACAGCTGGCGGTCGCCTCGGGAAACCACGCGGTGGTGGGTGTTGTCGACGGACAACATTCCGGAAACGAGGACATGGTCGAATACGTCAAGGGGATGATCCCGGAACCAGGAACGGCCGTTGCGCAGGAATACGCGATTGCCAAGAAGAATTTTATCGATTTGGTCGATGGGATTTCCTCGGGTGACGAGCAGCTGAGCTCCTCCCTGCCGAGCGAGTGCCTAGACGACTTCAAGGCGAACCTTGCGGCCTACGCCGAGGCCTATCCCGATACCATGCCGGCGGCTGTCGGTTCGTCCCAAATAAAGTTTTTGGGAATGGAAAAAGACAAGGATCAGTTCCGAGCCAACATGGACGCCTACCTCTCCCAATTCCCACCCGGATCTCCCCCCATGGACAAGGGTCAATTAGAGACAAACTTTTCGACCGACCAGTACGAGATCTTCCGAAACAAGTTCTGGGAGCAAACCACGAATGTCGTTTCCGGAGACGAATCCCATTTCTTCTCCCCTCCCCACATTGTCCAGGATCTCATGAAGACACCCGAGACAAAGCCGGCTCACTACACAACCGGAGCCTTTGAAAAATCGATTCCCTTTTCCTTTTCCATCCTCAGCCAGGAATACCCAACCGGAACGGAAGCCGCTGCCGGCGGTCCCGTCGTTGGTGCCATCATCTCCGTCACACCCGACCTCAAGATTGCGGCAGAAGCCGTAGCCAAGGCTTCAAGCCTTCGAGAAAAGGCGGAGGCCCTGGAATTTTTGACGGATGCCCAAAAGGATGCCTTCGCCGCGGCCACTTCGGTCGCTGCCCAGGCCCAAAAGGTCGGAGCCCCCGTGGTAGCCATCGGAGGTGAGTGTTGCATAGAATTGCATTGCACTGCATTATTCGTATGCCTATTCGTATTCCTATTCGTATTCGTGGCGGCACCCCCGATGGGATTGTGTTTCGGTTTCTGTCTTGGATTTTGGTTCTCACTCTACTTTAAATAAATAATGATTGCTTCCTTTGTTCCAACCGCACAAACAAACGCTCCAACCCGAACACGAACACGAACACGAACACGCACGACCTACTTTGAATATGTTGTGGTTCAGGTTCCTTGCCCGGAATCGAGACGGCCGAACCCACCGATGCCGATGTCGGCGCGGCACTCTCGGCTATGGCCATTCAAGACGATGGTTCCACCGCCCTCGATTTCTTCATCCAGCGCTACCGCAGCGGCGATTTCCCCTTTTACGCCGATTACGCCGTTCACAGAGCAACGGAACCCCTGGCCGGACCCCGACAAACCGTTGTGACCAAATAATTAAATGAACAAACAAACAAACAAACAAACAAAAACGAGTGAATGAAGTGATGAACGAACCAACGCAATCCGTATGCCTTCAAGCGTCGGAATCGAATCTCAACGCAAACGGGATTTGATTTGAGCGAAGAAGGAACTGCAAGCATTCGGTGAATCACCGCTCGGATAGCTGACACACAGAACGATACGATACGATACGATCACAATTTTGTGTGACACCCGGAATACCCAAGTCGAAAAAACAAATAAAAAAATAATTTCTCTTCTTATTTATTAACAACAGTGAACACCCGAAATTTGGTTTTCGTTTTCGGCGAGGATTCGTTGCAAAGCTATCACTCCGTATCTCTTTTGACACGACACCAAAGGTGGTTGCAACGAAAGCAGGTAACGACGGATTCTATCCATGCTAGGTCGGCATTATTTTTACCAACGATGTTTTGGAATGTCCACGGGAGCTCTGGCGACCGCGTCCGGGGGTGCCTCGTTCCCTGCGGTGCACCGATTTCGCCCGTCGGCTGGCTGGCTGGCTGGCTGGCTGGCTGGATGGCCTCGTTGCAATTCTAGAACGATCGGCAAGCACGTGTTCTGGCAACGCAACGCAGTCTTGCCCCTGTTTTTTCGTGGCGGATGCAACGATTCCATCCAAGAGAGAGAGCGAACGAGCGAGCCTCCGTCGGATCTTTGGTAGATATACGGTACCGTACGGTACGGTACGGCCCGGCCCGGACGGTCGTTGTTCCGGGGTGTTTCGAAACACAAAGCGCTCCGCTAATTCATCCCTCTTCCGCCACGAAGGGATGCTGGTAGTACAAGACCCAGTCCCACAGGACGGTTTCTGCCAGGCCTCCCAGAATCGGAATCCTGGACAAGACGGTCCGCGAGACCTTTTCCAGTGCCGGGAGCGTCGTTCCCGACCACACCGGGGATCGCATGGCGTATAGCAACAACCGCATCTTGCGCCGCTGAATCTCGTCGCGGGTGTAGGGATTGACAGTATTGGCAGTATTGGCAGCACTCCGTAGACTGCGGTGTTTCGCACTGCTGCTCCTGCTCGGAGC
The DNA here is from genome assembly GCA_037355745.1 of Pseudo-nitzschia multiseries. Lineage (NCBI taxonomy): Eukaryota > Bacillariophyta > Bacillariophyceae > Bacillariales > Bacillariaceae > Pseudo-nitzschia > Pseudo-nitzschia multiseries. The sequence goes on from CM074781.1 coordinate 24,567,780, forward strand.
GCTTCGCTCGGTCCCCTCCAGTAATCGAAGGGAGAGAACGTCCAGGAACAAGCACATGATCCATCCCCTCCATAGCTTGCCCGTTTGTTTGTGCCAGGCGTTGGAGTTGGAATCGTAATTGTAGTCGTACTTGTAGTTGTACTTGTAGTTGTGTTTGGGTTTCCTTCCGGTTCCCGGCAACAGACGAGAGCGATGGTGCCGGGATTCGATCCAGGCCCAGAGCAGGGGACGAAGCGCGTACAAGAGCTCCGCAGCGACAATCTTAGCGTTGCGGCCGACCGGATTGATACTAGTATTCCAGAGTCTGGTAGCGAGGAGGCTCGGTAGTGCGCTACCGCCATCATCATCGTCATCATCATCAGCAGCAGCAGCATTCGAAGCGCCGGTGGCGGGGGCTCCCACGGTCCATCCCGTTCGCTCCCCGACGTAGGTTCTCCGCCTCTGGAGGGCCCTCGCGCGATCCCAGGGCAATCCCGGTCGATGATCGATGGATTCCTCGACGCGGTACAGTCCCCCCTCCAGGAGAATGCCGCAGTCGGCGGTGCCGTGCGACTTCGCACTCCCGGCGTCGCTGTCGTTGTCGCTGTCGTTGTCGCCGTCGGCGTTGGCATCGTATTTGTCGTCCCCGACCCAAGCTTTACCGGTGGGATCCGTTGCGGTGTGCTGCTGTCTCCAATACGAAACCAACAGGTACATTCGCAAGAGAAACTTGATCTGTTCGACGAGGAGGCGAGCCCTTGCTGTTGCGGCGTCGGCGGTGGCGAGGGTTCCGTCGTCCCGCGATCGATCGCCGTCTCTATCGAGAGCGCGAACACGGGAGACCCGGAGGACAGAGAGCGACATGAGCGCCGGCAGTGCCGAATGGATTGCCGTGAGCGCGATCCGGACGCTCGTAGCGGCGATGGTGGGCGGGTCCCGGGTCCGAATCGATGTCCCGTACGCATTTTTGTTGTGGTTGTGATTGTGGTTGTGGTTGTGATTGTCGTCCTCGTCCTTCTCGTGTTCCAGCGCCAGGTGCATGGCCAGCCTGTGGAGGGAGAGGATCCCGTATCCGGCTTCCCGCCAGGCGTGTTCCGTTTGCGTTACTGTTTGCGTTACTGTTTCGTTTTCCTCGCCGCTTTCGGTTCCGATGTGTGGCATCCAGAAAAGGAGCCTCGAGAGGACATTTTCCGCGAGATCGAGCGAGTGGTGGTGGCGGTGGACCGTTTCCCGGTAATTCTTCCACAGAGCGGAACCGGCCGCGGAAAGCAGAGAGGGTCGTGCCAGTTTTAGCTGCTTTTGTTTTTGTTTTTGCTTCTGCTGCTGCTGTTGGATTTTCTGCCCCGACGCGGTGCCCGCTGTAACCTTCGAACAGTCCTCCATCGTTCACTTTACCAATCGTTCATCGCAATTTCGACTCGTACAGTAGGCAAAGTGTCGGGGATACAGTATTGAAACGATTCGGGTTCGTGTTCGTGTTCGTGTTCGTGTTCGTTCGCGACGTTTGTGTGTGTGTGAGTGTGAGTGTGTGTTTGTATTTGTGGTGTGCGTTGCCTCCGCTGCACTCAGTACAGTCCGCACAACAACGACTGAGTCTATATTCATGCCTATGGTAGGCCGTGAGAAGTGAAAACGGGAAGCGACACGAAAAACTAGTATGGAACGGTCCTTTGTCCTTTCTGTCGTTGATGGAGATGAATGAAGGCTGGTTCTGTTTCAGATTAGCGGATGATCGATGATGGGGTGATTGATTGATTCGATTCATTCCATTTTTTCCGTTAGATTTGCGACAGACAGTTACAGTAGGTAGTAAGATTACGTACCATAAGATCTTACGAGTAACGTTCGTACCGGCAGGGCTTGACCCAGGTTGCTACGGTGTAAGCAGCAGCAGTGAAAGAAACTATCAATGAGTGATTCCCACCAATGATAAAGTAATAAAAGTTTTCGACCAAAGTAATAAATCTATTCACTTTCTACATAGATTTATTAACTATTGAATAGAATTTAGCAGTCGTGACAGTCACGACTGCCAGATTTTATTAACTAAATAAAAACAGAATAAACTCGAATGGAATCACTAAAATCAAATATTTTAGTCACCCAACGCATGTGCACCTCTTGCACCTCCCTTGCCGGCATGCTTTTTCGGTGATCATCGCCAATTTTGGCCAGCAGAAAATTTGCAAACATGCAAACAGTACGAAAAGAAAAAAAAGAAAGTCCGTGTAAAGAAACAGCAACAGCAACAGCAACAAGAACAGTACGACTTGTCTCTCCAGCACATTAGACACGGCGGCACCACCACCAATGACTACTGTTGCTGCTCTTGTGGCGCATGCTAGATTATTACTAGATGAATTAGACGATGAATCGATTCTGATTCAATTCGGCTTCTCGGGACATAAAAAAAAAGAAACAGAAACAGAAACAGAAACAGCAACAGGAATACCATCGATCGTAACAATCAACACGATGCCCTCGACTGGAGGGAGGAAAGCCGGCAGCGGCAACTACACGAAGGCCGAGTTGGAGAACATGTTTGCTGCCATTAGAGCTATTCTACCATGTGGTAGAGAAGACTGGGATGATGTTGCAGACATACATGCTGAAACATTTCCTGGAAGGGATACTGAATCCATTCGCAACAAATTCAATCGATTGCACCGGAAGAAGGCGCCAACAGGCAATCCAAACATGAGATGGGATATCAAGGAGGCAAAGGAACTCTTCAGACTGATAGGTGACAAGGCATGCGTCATTGATGGAGAAGATATGTATGATATTGAAGCAGAAGACTTTACTCCTCCTCGCCCCCCCCCCCCCCCCCCCCCCCCCCCCCCCCCCCCTCCCCCCCCCCCCTCCTCCTCCTCCTCCTCCTGATGCTTCAACCCAACCGGTACCACTTCTACTTGGTCAACCAACTCAACCAACACAACCCGAAACTCAAGAAGTTACACAGCCCGAAGAAGTTAGTACCATGAGCACTAGCAGGAAGAGACATTACAACAATCGCAAAGGAGATTTGAAGGTGATGAATACAATTGCTCAAGTATTGAAGCTTCAGCAGCAGGCATTGGAGCAACAGCAACGGTATCAGGAACAGCAGCGACGATATCAGGAACAGCAGCAACAATATCAGAGAACGGCAGATGAAGAGAGGAAGGTGTTGATGCAGGCAGTCCTTGCAATTGGTGGTAGTGGCGCCGGCGGCACATCTACTCCTAGTGTCGGCGCCGGTCGTGGTCGTGGTGGTCCTAGTATTACTCCACAGATTCTTACTACTCCCCAAGTTACTAATGTTACTGGGAAGCTCAAAAGAAAAGTGAACAGTCTCCAGCAGCATCCTGACTACAGCAGTGACGAGGACATCAGTGACAGCAGCAGCAGTGACGACTTGTTAGGAACCGATTAGTGAAGACGAATCGAATCGATAGTGAAGGACGCGATAGTGAAGGACGACGATTCGTTGATGTCGATTTAGTTAGGAATCGAATCGATCAATTAGTTAGGAATCGAATCGATCAATTAGTTAGTTAGTTAAAATAAAAGAATCGATTATTAGTTAAGAAACTCAACAACAACACCAACATTGCTCCAGACAGAAACTTAGGCTACAAAGGCAATAGAAAAACTCTGTTGCAACACCTTAAAAGAGGGATCGAAAACCACTAGAGGTGCGCTGGAGCAAAATTATTTGGAGGTACTGTCGACTGCTCGTAATCAACTGCTCGTAATCGACCAATCGATCGATCGATCAATCGATCCGACGCCAAGTAATAAGTGATAAGTGATCAACTCTGCTAATTTGTAACTACTATTGATTATTATCTAATTTGTAACTAGGTCGATTCGTTGAATCGATTCAATCGATCGATTCTGATTCGACGACTCTAAAATACGTTGTTTGCGGTTTCAGTTGGTACCAATCCATAGGAGAAGAAGCCTTCAGTCTGGCTCATATAGGTGTTGAGTATGGTGTTGATTCCAATCTTAGATGTCTGGAAGTTGTACAACAACACGACAAGCTTCAGAATGATCCGCCTGTCTCCCGTTTCTTCCAGCAACATGTTATCTTTGAGTCTAGGGAACCCACCTTGGATCTGTCTCATTCCCCATTCAGACATCTGTCTAACACTAGTCGCATCTCTGTTCACTGCAATAGCCTTACGAACGGCCCGGCTATTTATTTCTCTGGCCTCTTCCGTAGGCGTACCCTCAGGTATTTCTACAGGAGCTGTCAGAGGGTCATATTGACTACTTCTAAGAAGGTAGTTGTTTGTAAATAACTTAAAGGCGGAATCGACAACAAGCTTTGCGTTATACAGCTCATGCATCTGCTCCATCTTTTGATACAACCCGTACTCGGCCTGAGTACTATCGTGCCAAGAACCAGGACAGTTCAAGACACAAGCCCGGATCCTTCCATCAGGGCAGAAAAGGAAGACACTATTCACATATGTACCACCAGTCCAACCATTGTAGTATTGGTTCTGTTTGGTCCAGTCGCCAGACTGTTGGAGATGCAGTTTAAGCCCATCGCAAGCACCCCACACCCTGTGTGGACGAAGAGTTGGGTACTTTTCAGCAATAGCATCGATGTATTGTTGAGTCTCTTGTTCATTTGGCAAACAAACTTTTGCAGAAGGATGGTCTTGTAATGCACAAAGAAGGAGCTTCCGTCCAAATTTGAGCCATCTGTACATAGGAGAGGCTGTTATTCCAAAGGCTATAGCAACTGCTCTTGCTGCTGATCCTCTGGTTCGGAACCAGAATAAGATAAGAGCAAGACATCCAGTTGCATCAAACTCTCTACGACGAATATAATTCTGTTTGTTGTATTCCTTGAACTTCCGAATCGATCCGGTGCTCTTATCAATAGTGTATGAATTGAAGAATGGTTCGAATATATCTAAGAGCTCGCGGAATACTACATGATCAACTCCACAGCAGTTGAGAAGGGCTTGATCATTGCCCGATCAATAGAGATACATGAAAGCAGATTGGCTGTATCTCTTAATTGCTATCCTCGGGGTTCTACGGTCCCTTCTTCTCTTATCTTCCTCCCCCAGCAGTGGATTGTTGTAATCGGGGGTTAAGTAGTTATCCTCATAGTATTCTAGTAACTCCAGGGCCATGGTGATTGTCGATTGTGTTTTGCGAAAGAGAGTGTTTCGCGAAAGAGTGTTTGCTTGTATTTGCTTGTATTTGCTTGCTGGAGAGAAATGTGAGTGTTTTAGCGAGGATAGTACTAGTAGTGGAAATAAGCAGCGCAAATTCTAAGCAACTCGGTACATGAAAAATTCTGAAAATTTCAACTGCCGGCCAGTCTCGAATACTTAACAGGCTTGCTTGCCAAAATAGGCCGGTAGGTGGCGCGGTTAGTGATTGAACAGACAGTTACTGTTTCTTATTTAGAGATTCCGAATTCCAAATTTGCTCCGAGTAATAGTTAATAAAATATATTCATCCGTTGGGTGCGCCAAAAATCTATTCAATCTATTCACTCGCGAATATTTTTTTATTACTTTGGTCAAATCATTGGTGGGAATCACTCA